>JAULKK010000008.1:13521643-13533509 GCA_032355705.1 Rubia peregrina
ATTGGATTCCCTGCATGATGTATTTTCTAAACATCAAATTTTAATACACCATTATTGTACATAAATAAAGTTATCGTCGGTCAAATATGGTATGAGAAAGTTGACCAAAAAGTGTGCAACTTGAACTGGGACCAGGGAGTATCAGTAATCAATTATGCATTGAAAAGATTTCACAGAAAAAAAGTATCATTCTTGGTAATGCAAGTTAAAAGGTTTTATTTTTAATAAAATTCTACTTTGCTAATAAAAATAAAATAAATCAGACGGACTAAAAATAAACCATCATAGCTTTTCTCAATAACTTTTCAACTTTCATTCTTCCATTCATATGATAAACGTAACTCACATAAAATGGATGAGAATCCGAGTAATCCAAATCCAAGAAAAAATGAGGGAAAATGAGGAAAAATAGAGAACCTGAAATTTAAACATGGTTTTTTTTAAAGCAAATGATATTCTCATTTTAATTTAATATTGCTACATTATTGTGTCAAGTTGAGTCCACACAGCCTTGAATAACAGCTACTCCCTCTATTTTCTCAAGTATGGCACACTTCCTAAAATTGGATTATTTTTTTTGTGTTTGGCACCTATGAAGCTGATATCAAAAAAGGAAGGGGACAACTTTGATTTTTACCACTTTATCCTCATACCAACTCATAATTTACCTTATAGTACCCAACCATTTAACCCACCTGCTTTCAAGTTACCCAATTCACTAACCCAAAATCACCCTAGCCTTTCCCTCCTTTTCATTTTGACGTGGATCAAATTACGTAGCCCACATGAACGACCCAAGTTGGAAAATTCGCTTCCATTGAAGATTCTGTATAAAACTAAAAAAAAAACAATAGCTCATCCTAGTAACCCTGATCAGAATTCAAATCTCGTCTGCTTCGTTTTTAGACAACTCGAACGAAACCTTGGTCGCAGACAACCGTCTCCTTCGTCTGCCACCAACGCTCCTGGCCGCAGACAACCGTCCACCACTCGCCTTGGCTAGCCGAACTCTTCTCTCCACTGCGATGAGCAACCACAAACATCCCTCGGCCGATTGTGAACTCAATCTTCCCGGCGATTCTGAAATTCAAATCAAATTTCACCCCAACTCGACGATACCGTCATCGACGAAATGAAATGGTCAGATTTCATCTCCTCGAACCCAGCCGACGATGTCGCTGTACCTGAATTTTCGTTTTCGGCGATGCTATCACATGCGGATACGTCAGCCACAGTACTGGAAGCGTAAGAACCGGTGGCGACACGATGCACTCCACACACACGCTCTAAGCTCTGATGCTCCTATGGCGTGTAAGGTCTGGAAAATTCCATTTCGTGGATGCTGAGGGTTGGCCCAGCATCGTCGACATTTACGTATCCGACGAGGAGTCGGTAAACAAGTTACTGGATGTGATACTATTTTTCCAACTCTACTCCCCGTGAAGGAGTCAGTCAACCAGAAATTTGTCGAAACTGAGCACGGTGTCACCATCTATCCTCTCGCATTATGTGTACAACCTTAATGGAGTCCCAATAGACTTGTCGGAGGTAAATATTTTCAAATTAATTTATTGGTTTAGGACCTCTGAGTTACTGTCTTATGAATACTGTGTGAGATGAGTATAATGGTGTTCCTGTGAGTTATTAGGTACTTATACTGTGTTAAAATTCAGATTTTCATGTTGTTTTGAAATTGAGGAACATGTAAGTCTTCAAATTGCTCTTAACAGTACTGTGCTCTTAATACATTATCATATATACTAGGTTGCAATTGCGTTAAACCTGTTAGTGTAGCTTGTTCTGACCACTGTGATTTAGTTTCTCTTATTGTAGTGTTGATGCATCCCTAACAATGGTTATTTCACTTTGTTTAGTCTTTGGGGTGTTCGTATGCATGTGTGTATGCAATGGAGTGGAAAGGTGTTGAGCTTTATATGGGATGAATAACTCTGTAGCCAAAATTGAACTAAATAAACACCATATTCTGCTTTTGTTGTAGATATTAGTATGAGGTATTAATACTGTTTCCCTGTTAGTTATTTAGTTGCTATTATCAATTGCTGATGTTTGTTTAGATATTCATATGGTGACTATTAATTTACTGGTTATGTTTATCCTCTCATGTACATTCGTGTGTCCACAAATTGCTACTAAGTCAATATCGGAGTGACGAACATGGCAAATTGCCTCTGAAAGCAGTAGTGGAGATGTGGAAGGTGTGGTACCATGTGTAGGCACGGTATTCAACTTCAGAGGTGTTGGTTTTAGATCATCAGCTTCTCTATTTTAGGACATACTTGGGTGAACATGAATTCCTATTTTCGAACATCCTTTTATTTGGTTGGCTTGTATATGTGTGAATTGCTAGTGGTTGCCGTGGTTAAAAGTGTGTATTTAGTGTATTGCATGTGGTTGTCTTGTTCAGCCATTACTTGTTTTTGTGAATCTTTTAAGTCTTATATTGCATGAACCTTGTCATGTTCAGCCTATTTTTGCTATTGTGTATTGCAGGGGCTGCCCAATTGACTGTTTCATCAAAATAATGTACATTCATAATGCAATACATTATAAACTGATACCTGTCTATTACCAAAAAAACTTGCTTGGTCACATCATAAACACATTTTCAAAATAATACAACATGTTTATAACAATTAGCTCATCACAAGACATGATGCAACCCTGAAGTTATAGTTACACAAAGTAGAAGAAATCATCCAATTAATTGGTCAATAAGGTGTTGCGGCCCAGTAGCATAGTTCCTTGCTAGTAAATAATGTAGACACTCGCGAAGTAAATCTGTGTTTACCTCTATGTCAGTAGGTAACAAACTTTGTCGTTCAAGTGCATCATTTCCCATATGTGGTAACTTGTACCTTCTAAACCCTTTGCATTTCATAATTTCAACCATTATACATTGTAGTGACAAAAAAACTTTGTTGAGTTTCTGTGCATCCAGTTCTCTAAATGTTGTAGTTGCTTCAACTAGTTGGTCCAACGTAGTTGAATTTGTTTTGTGTTGCAATGATTGTATGGATCTAAAAACCCCAAATCCAGGATATTTAAATCTGGACTGTTTGGGGCTGAAACCCCAATCAATGTTGAACCCATTAGAACTTGCCACCCTTCTGAATTCTGGGTCATCATCACATATGTGCGGCCCTGCATTATCTCGTCGAACTATGATATTTGTGCTTGCGAGTAGCGGCCATTTTCTTTTAATAGCTGGTACTAGCTTCTCCAACATGAAACTCTTGATAAATTCTCTGTCAACAGATGGAATAAGTTTTGTTATCATTGTACCGACTGGTCTATTTTTACTGTTATTCTTTGTTGGTTCCTTTGTAATCAATGGCCAAATACCTATTTTTCCATCAAACAACACATCCCCATCAGCAATGAAAATTGGTCTGCATACTGCGCATAAGAACATGATTTTCTGAATGTATCTCTTATTTTGAATAGTCCGATGAGGCTCCTCTTCTTATGGAAGAAGATAATACCTTTCTGTCACTCTTGTAATGAAAAACCACTTCTCATCAATATGAATAACATGACACATATCTAGAAATTTTGTTTTATGTTCTACTGAGGCATGCTTTAAGTGCGAAACTGAGTAGTATAACCTATTTAGCTGATTTCGTTCTGAGATTTGTGGCTTGATGGCATTTGAGTGGCTGTGAATCTCTCCACCTTTGATCCATTGGTGTGTCTTAGTTGTGCTAACCCCAACAGCAGCAGCAAACATTCTCTGTGTTGTTCTTAAATGTAGTGTAACAGCCATGGCTAGGTCTTTGTTGATAGAAATGGTTGGTATACCTTTTTCCCCTTTATTTTGCTTCTCAAATTACGAGATAGCCCTTGTTCATCTTGTTTTACCTGCAGAGAATGAAGGCGGCTGATGGTGCAGACCGACGTGTTCCACCATTGAGCTGATTCCTTTCGACAACTACGTAAAATCTTTCCATATTGCTGGTGTAGAATGATGAACTCTCCAATTTTTTCTCGTTCAAGGTCCATAATTTGATGTCGTGATGGACCTGTATCCTCCATGAAAGAGTGAGGAAGAAGAAAATATTTATGGAAAGGTTTCTGGTAGCGTGTTCCAGCAGCAATGAATGTGTAGTAGAAAATACAATGATGGACAAAAAAAGAGGATGGTGGATACAACTAGCACGAAGAACAAGCTGCAGGGCTTTAGTGCTTTGATATTTGTCTCTAATGTATATAGAAAGTAGGGTAGTTGTTCCAGTTTAAGGGGGATTCAAAATGTCATTAGGATATCCCCCCCCCTCTCTTTTTCATTTAACTCTGATATGTAATTGGGGGGAGGTATTAGGGATTTTTGGGGGCTGAAGATCCACTTTTAGGTTGAATAATAGTAGTTTGTATGCACGATTTTCTGACTGAATCTTGCTTTATGTCAAATCTTTTGTATAGCTAAAATCCAAGAGCCATGACCTATGCTTCCATACTCAAGAAAACTGAGGGGGTATAATAAATATTTCTAACCTTGGATGCATCATTTGACTCATACTGTGGGGTAAGTCTCCCACAAATGAACCTATCAATCCAATTTCCTGATTGAAGTCCAAATGCCATATTGGGAGTTTGCTACTCGATCTGCGCCTCCAATCTTTGTCTTCATTGAGTTGCATTAGCTTTGTAATTTTTAGAGAGGTTGTTGCTGGATTTCTCCAATCAGCTGTGGAAAGTGCCTGTTTGAGGAGTTTTGAGGGCGACTTCGTTTTGATTTGAAGCAGTGTGGTATTATGTGTCTCCATATTTATTCATAGTTGGCCAAGTTAATCCCCACGGGGTTGGCACAACTTCGTAGTTTTATTATTAAGAACCATTTTGGAGTTTGTCGTTGGATTTCTCCATTCAACGGTTGGGAAGAAGCTAAATCTCAACGGAGTTGTGAGAGCCCTAACAACACACGTAGGAAATAAAAACATCAAACAACAATTAAAATTAATATTAATATAAACCATGTTATCCAGGAAAGCCAGTCCATGACGCAGATCTTCTAAAGTCCATAAATATGCATTATCTAGGGAGCATTGCCCTCCAAACCCACCGCATATGTAGTGCTACAGTCCAGTGGAAACTCAAGTATGCATCGTCTAGGAGACATTTTCCCTCCAAACCCACCGCACATGTGGTGCTGCAAGCCAATGGGAATTCTGTTGTACACCAAAAAATTTCGTTCAACAGCTACAGACTACCGCAGAATGGCATGTTTTCCTATTTTAATGGGCCAAACCACATAGCTTTCCACCAAACTGCAACGACTACCACGAGACCGTTGTGACTACTGCCACTACAACGAAAATTTGTTGGGCGGAGAGATTTCGCGTGGAGCGGAAATAAATTTTTGAGTTGTGGTGAAAGAAATATTTAGACACCAAGTGTGCTTTTAGGCCCGATATCCCAAAGGAGGGTTGTCGTTGCCGATCATCACCAAAAGAACCGTTGTATGCCTCCCTCAAATGCTTTCTGTGCTTCTCCTTCTTCCATTCATCAACGGTCTGCCACTCTCCGACTTTCGTTGGTTGGCTTCTGCACTATCGCCAACGACACCCACTGAGCGTTGGCACAAGCTCCATCGGGAGTTGGTTCCTCCACCGAGCAAGACAGGATTACTAATTTCTCCAACGAGTTGGCGCTGGTCTCCAGCAAATAAGACGATTCCCCAGTAGGAATTGCAGAAGGGGCACGACTACTTTCTAATCCCAAAATCTACTATCTGGAAAGAAGAATCTTGAAAAAAAAGGAAGGAAAATGGGATCCATCAGACCACCGCCAATTGCAGTAATCCAGCTAGGGTTTCTGACGACGAGTCTCTTAATGAAAAGTTGAGTAAATAGAATTTTCAACTGTATGTTGTACAACCATTTTAATTGTATGGTGTTGCCACCTCACCATTTCAGTCCATGTTTAGCTTCTTGTGAAGATTGGCTACTATTATGGATAGAAAATATACTCCCTTTATCTCGAGGGGAATCTGCACACTTTCCTATTTTGATTGTCCCAAGCAAATCTACACACTTTCCATTTTAAGAAGAAAAAAACTATCAAAACAAAATACATACTTACCCTTAAACATTTAAATGTTTACACCTAAATCCTACCCTACCCACCTGCCCCACCCACCAGTTCTTTCTGTTTCCCAACTGTTCTCCCACCTGCAGAATGCCCAAACCCTAGCCACTTAAATCCTCTCCACCACCTCTCAATCTTCTTCGCCACCTCCAAACTTATCTCCTTCTGCGCAGCCTAAATTCCTTCAACCCCACTGCAACCCTCTGAACACGGTGGCAATTGTCGGAGAGGCGGGAGGCGGAAATTTTTTTCACCATAACCTACTTAAACACAGCGGTGGCGAGGCGAGGCGATTGGCGGGAGCCGAAGGAGGAGGCGGTGATTGGTGGAGTCGGAGGCGGTAAGGGTAGTTAGTAGAGGGAGTCCAGGAGGCAAAGGCAAAAAGGCTTGAATCTGGAGAAGGAAGAAAATAGGTGTTGGAGTTTAAAGGCAGGGGTATTTTGGACGTTTCAAGTTAATAAATTAAAAGAAGGACTTTCTCCCTCTGCAAGTTCACATGGGACAAAGAGAGTAGCAAGTTCTTTTTAATAACCGAACAAATTCTTTGGATAAACAGTAAACATTATAAAAGTGCTTGTAGCACCTTACGACCATCAGAGTAACAAATATCACTTGGGTTGTAGTTAGGGGTGGCAAATGGGTGGACGGGTCAAATACGAGTTAAGTAATATGAGTGGTTAAAAATATGGGTATGACCCATTTTATAACGGGTTAAAACTGGGTCGAGTTACATATGGGTAGGGTTGAAACCAGCTCAACCAACGAGTAAAAAATTATTCAACTTATGGGTAAAAAATGAGTAAACTCACGGGTTTCAACCCATATATGAACTCATATGGGATTATATGCCAACCCACATGGGAAAAACAAGCGGGTTTCAATCCATATGCTACTATTTTCAACCCATTTATTGACCTATATAGGTTTATATACCAACTCATACGAGTAAACCTGATGGTTTCAACCCATATATTAACTCATATGGGTCCATAGACAAACTCATGTGGGTAAACCTGCAGTTAATCCACAAACCCCACCCGCCCAAGCCATATTTTTAAAATACTCATTTGACTTGTTACACATTCAACCCATTACCTTTTACTCATACTCATTCAGTTTGTAAATAGACAACTAGCTTGACCCGCGAGTTACGAGTCCATTTTCACTAGTAGATTTCCAGGACTTTTTAGTTCGAATGTATGTTGGTCTAAATATTAGTTCATGTGTGGTGGCAAAACCGCTCTTGTGATTTCAGTTTTTTAAATATTCAATTTCTCTTTTCCAATTACAAAGAAACCACTTCATTTTTACACCCACGGGGTTGAAGTCCTTTTTAAACCACTTCATGAATCTCACTTGATTTTCTCTATTCTACTCATTAATTTTACATTCAATATTTAATTTAATTTAATTTGCCTACCCAAAATAAATTAAAATGTGTTATTTAATTATACACTTTTAATTTTTAAATTTAATTTCATTTTTTAAAATTTAATTTTAAATTTTGTTTTAATTTAATTTTAAATGAAAATAAATAAATATTGAAGAGGAAAAAAAAACAGAAAATAGAAGGGGAAAAAAGGTTACCCAACATGACACGTGAGCCAATCACCGAACACCAAAAGTCCCACTGAGTAGACAAAAGAGGTAGAATCACATGCTTGGACAAAGCGCTGGGGCAATCTCATTTTGCTGCAACCGAGAAGTGGTCTCACTTGTTTGAGATCACTCTGAAGCCCCATTGTGGAGATTTTTAATTTCAGTGTGGTTTCAGTTTCCAATTGAAACCACTATAAACCCTAGAGTACATGCTTTTAAAGCCAAACCCAAGTTGAATAAATGTGTCCACGAATAATAATCAACAATAAGCGTCAATCATTCACATGGGTGTTCTTTCAAAACGGGCAGATTTACATTTACAATGGGTTCAACAATTCGGAGTTTAGTCACATGTAAAGCATCTTCAGTGAGTTAGTCAAGTTTAACTTGAGGTCATTGTCGTCCCCATATACCATCTCTATTGAGGGGCCTTCCCGCTTAGTTGATCAAGTGAAACAAAATCGCATTTGATATCTCAGAAGTTCCTCACAATGGCTGAACCATAATTTCACCATCATCTCCTACAAAGTTCCGACACGTGTGACCAGAGTCCTCGACATCAAGACAGCTAGTTTAACCATGGACCCAACTACAAGACTAATAAAAATCACTTCGCCCCTTTGTCTTCTTCCAACAGCAAATGCACTATAGAATTGAGGACTTCATTACTAGTAACAGACACTGCCTGAAAATCACCGAGCTTTTCATATTAGAATCAAGTACAAAAGAAAACAAGTACAATCGCAAGAACAGGAGCATAAAAGCAACAATACGTGTGCAAACATTTGCATGAGATATCATTGGATGATATTGCAGAAAATTTCATGAATGGCCCAGAAAATAAAATTTGATGGACATAAAGAAGCAATGGGCAAGAAGAAAGAACGAGTCTTAAACAAATTAATTGCTACATCCCACTACCCTGTCATTTCTCTCCCTCATCCCCATAACATCCCGTTCCACACAGAAGACAATTGAACAAACATGTAGAAGTCCAGTGGACCCCCAAAAACAAAACCAAATTTATTACATGGTAGCTGAAGATATGAGGGATAAACCTAATCCACGGTCATTCCGAACTAAATACTCCTCCGTCGTACCTCCCCACATTCTAGGAGAGAACCCCTGTAACCTAGGCATCCCAATCCCACTGGCTAATCAAATCCCCAACAACAGATGCAAAGCACACATTCCCAATGACTTCTTTCGAATCAAACAGATTCTTTTTGGAATTATTAAATCTTTGACAATTTCAACAAGTAATGTTTCGCATTGAACTAAAAGTAGACCTAAAAGACAACTAATACACGTGGGGAAGTCACAGCATATTTCAAGTCTGTAGCATTAGCAAGTGTATGCAAACTTTCCAAATACATGGACTAACTTTCATTAACTCAGGTATCATATATAAGAAATAAAACATAAGACTATGCCATTACTGTGACACCAAAAGGTCATTTCACACCAAAGCCATATTATGTCCTATTGCTAATTGATCATAACAGCTGAAAAAAGAATTATGGAAGTTTAACAGTTTCTCTTCAGGCAAAGGATAGTGCATATCCTGCACAATAACTGGCATTCGAAACTTGAAGGTAGAAAGAAAGGAGGGGGGGATGCAAGCATATTCATGTATATTTGTTGCAATACTTAGCATTGGTCATTCAAGAAATGCAATGGGAGAAATAAGAAGGAAGTTTAATGTACCTGTGGCTTGCTTATAAGCTCCCTTAGGATAGAATCCAAAGTTAAACGTAGTTTCTTGAACAGAACAGCTGTTTGTGCTGGTGCAGCCATTTTTAACCAGTCATCAATGCTGACTAATCCAGTCTGTAGTCAAAACATCAATGAGTTAGTTTGCTCTGATTAGCTAAAACAAACCATTGGTAACGGGCTGCAAGGTGGAGCTGCAGTTTGACATGCAACTTGCAGTATACTTGAACACTTCTTTATGGTACTGTTTTCATTTGAAATAGGAGCTTTCAGATGCAAACTATAGATTTTTTAGAAGAACTTGCAATGATTTTTTGGGTGACAACAATGTTCACTGAAAAGGCTAAACACAAAAAGTTGAACACTCTTTCTAGTATTGAAAAGAAACAACCATATTTATGTTAACTAGGAGGAGCAGAAGGTACCTGATGATGCACATTTATCAAGCCACCAAACAGTAAAATAGAATAGGGAGAGACAACGGTAGTGTCCCGCAGATACACCTTATTTGTTTCAACCTGTAGACCCAAATCGTGAGAATAACATCCTAAACCTAGCTTGTTTTGGACAAGGGACAAAAGATATAGCCATCACAAAAACAAGAGACTGAATTTCGACAGATAATTGCTAGCTGTGACAATTGAAACTAGAAGACAATTTTGCTAATAAGCTAAAAGTGAAACACCAAGAGAAATTCATTCACAAGATATCTTAACCAACCAGCAAATGAATATTGGCAAATCATCTAATAAATCACTTCTACTCATTCTGCTAACATGCACTAGTTCCTAGACCTTTATAAGATAGGCAAGCATGCTCATACTATCCAATTATACAAGATAAAATTGAAAATTTGCATTAAAAACTTGGATAAAGGGCTATCTTAGAGCAAGAAATGATGATGAACCTTTTCAAGAAAGACGAGAAGTGGATACTGAATGATCTTTATATTGTGATTGATGGAAGAAGGATGTATGAACACTCTTCTTCTGCCATCATACCACACGGGATAGCCTTCAGCATTACAACCGTCAATGCCAAGAGCTGATCGAACAACACTCCCCTCACATGTGGCAACATTAGGGTGAAGACCAGCACACAATATTGCCTGCATCCAAACAGAGTAAACTAAGAACTAGAAATGGCACAAGCCAGCTGAATTGTGGTAATTTATAATCTTTTCAATTATTTTTTCCAAATGTTATACTGGAGTACGTACATCTTTTCAACTGATTTAAGGACTCTTCAAAATTCAGAATTTGATGCCCATGGGAAAATTAAGGATTTAAAAGATGAACAATAGTCAAGGACAAAGTATTTAAAAGTATACCTTATTCATCCAACAAACACAGACTACTAAAATTATACCTCCTCCGTCCCAGAATAATTGGTACATACTTCCTCTGGTTTCTTAACAATGGCTCCTTTTTTTCTGAAAAATTTTCAAGGTATGTTTGACCACGGATAACTTTAGTTACACATAATAATGGACTATAAAATTTTACTTGCTAGAAACTACATGTTACGGAGAATCCAAAGACAACTCACATGACATCCGTTATTGTATGCAATTAAAGTTATTGATGGTCAAACTTACCTTGAAAAATGTTGCAGTCAAACGGAGCTAATGTTAGAAAACCGGAGGGAGTACACTTTTAGCTCGGTATTTTATGCAAGCTCATGTGGCAGAGAGAAATTGTAAAAAAGTAGGGATATTTTGGGAAAACGGTGGGCCCAGTTAAAAAGTTGGAGTTAGGATATTGTAGGAATTTTACCACATATTCTTTACCATTTTCAATTATGGGCAGAATTAAAGTGTGTCATTTTATGTGGGACAGACAAATAGAAAGTGATCCAATTATTCCAGGTCGGAGGGAGTTTTGTACATAAACGAAAACTATCTTACACAGTCCAAAGACAAAATTGACACACAGATATCTCAAAAATACATTAAAATTTTTGAACAGGTTATTCTTGGTAATAGATGAACTGAACACATGGTACAGCATAAGTATCACTACCTCCCTCCCAATTCCCATATAAGAGTAATGTTTCTTATTAATGCATTCTGCAGGAAAAAAAAACATATATCATCTCAGGCTCTGCTTACAAGTTAAACAACCACAAAATACTTCAGTTGTTATTCTGTGTTCAAAAATTCATGCAGTCAAGTACTCCTAAACCAAACAGCAGATGGAGTTCGTCCAGCTGGAAATTGTTACAAAAGCAGCACAATTTACAGACTGTAGTTTTCTTTGGGGGGGAGGTTGGAAACATAGGAGAGAGGAGAGTTGATCATCCACGACACAGTTAACTGAGAAAATCTAGAGGGAAGGTAAGCATGGCAAAATAGTCATGATAATAAGTTACAATTTTTTACCTCTATGGTATCCAATTAAAATCTGAATAAGCGTATAGAACTGGTTGGGTTCATACCTTCACTACTGAA
>JAULKK010000008.1:13587014-13601105 GCA_032355705.1 Rubia peregrina
AAACTCAATCAATTACAGTATTGACAAATGAAACCTAATCATATCTCAGTAAACCTCAAATAAATAAATAAAACAAGTACGAAACATATACCATAATAGCCGCGACAGAATTGCACAACAACATAGCCTTTTTCTCCATTGAGAAACACCGGAGATCCGTTACTTGAGAAACGCTGTCGGAGACCAGACTCGAATCAGAGCGGACTGATTTCACCGGATCCGATTCTCCAAATCGAAGATAGATTCGAATCGGAGCAGACTTGAATCGGTAGATACGGTAGGTCAACTGGTTCAGCAGCAAACCAGAAGAAGAAGAAGTGTCGCAGTAGCGATGAATTGCAGAGGCCTAGGGTTTCACGGCGGAGTAGAGCGGTTGCGCCGAGGATGCCGATGAGATACCGGTGATATTCCAAATGAGGAGAGAAACCGGTGAAATTCTGGCTAAAATCCGGCCGTAAACCGGCAAAAACCGGCGGCCGGAGGTGGTTTCCAATCACCGGAGGTGGGTACCAATCGGTTGTAGAAAAAAATGAAAATGAAAATTCTGGAATTTTTGCTTATATATAGTAGTTTGATAATTTCACAGAAGGTCCCTAAATTTATCAGTATTTTCAGAAGAAAAAAACCACATCCCAAATAAAACTTCTTATAATTGCAAAATAAACCTCTGCCTAAAGTTCAGGCTGCCTAAAACAAGACTTTGTGTTAAGGCTTTTAGAGTTAAATTGGCACTTTCAAGCAAATAATAGGGTTAGAAATGCACTTTCAAATTTTACAGGATTGGATTGACACTTTCAACCAAAACATAGCGTTATTTTAGCACTTAACTCTAAAAAAATTAGTTCATCATATTTTATATTTGGTGTTATAGTACCATACCATACCGATACCAACCGACAATTTGTATACCGATGTGTTGGTATGCCAAGAATTTGGTATGACATTGATTTTTAAAAATAAGAGTGGGTCTCCTGACAGACGACCAGTCCATAAATTTATGGACTATCCATTTTTTTTACCTTATACACTAGTTGCATTTGTTAAACTACATACTAAATTTATAAACTTAAAAAATATTTTTTGTACACTATGTATTTTTATATTTCACGTTCAAGTTCACATTATTACTTGTTTTAATTTTTAAAATACAATATTTATATTTTATTTAAAAATTACAACATTTAAGATAAAAAGTACAGAGGATTGTCCATAAGTTTAAGGAAATGTCGTCTTTCCTGATACTTTTTCTTAAAATAATATACAGAAATCGTTGGTATGGTACATAATATTAGTAAAAAGTGACGGTAATCGTATCGAATCCACCCCTGAAATCCTAGCTTTAATAACAAATAATTTAGCATGGGTCATGAATCATGATACTCTATCAAAACCCTTTGACATATCTATCTTTTCTATTATATTTAGGGCTTGGTTTCTTTTGTCCATCAATCTAACCATTTCGTGCATTACTAGTGTGTTATCAGCTATTTCTCTTCTTTTGATGAAAGCGCTTTTTCTACTAGATATACATTTGTGTATAACCAGTGAATATGTCAACCAATAGCTTAGAGCATATCTTATTGCCGAAATTGAACAGAGAAATTGGTCTGAACTCAAAGAAAAAAGTAGGGGTTGGATCTTGGGAATCAGCACTATAAGAGTGCTAGTAATGGCCTTTGAGATTGGCCCCCCACACATGAATTCTAGGACACAGCTATGAAGATATTTCTTAATTTTGTTCTAGGAATATCTATAAAAAGATCTAGGGTATCTATCTGAACCTGAAGCATTATCAGGGTTTAGGTCAAATACAATTTGTTTTAATTCCTTTTCCTGGATCATTCTGATTAACCCTATGTTGTCCTGATCATTTATTACAGTTGGGGAAAATTTCAAATGATTTGTCATGGATTCTGCTGTTTTGTCAACATTGGCATCAATCAACGTGATTTTGAAATAATCTGTTGCAGCTTCTTCTAATAAGGCTTGATCAATGATACAATCCCTGAGCTAGTTTTGATCCTATTGATCCTCATCTTAGAGTGTTTTTTCTTAACCGAGTTATGATAAAATCTGGTGTGCAGGTCCCCTTCTTTCATCCACCTAACTCTAGATTTCTGCTTCCAAAAATCATCCTCTTCTTTTAGTTTTTTATGCAGTTCAGAGTTAGCTTGTGCTAGTTTTTTAAAAATCCTCTGGGTCCTGATCTCTATCACATTTTACCTCTAGGTCCTGTATTACCAGTTCAGCCTCTTTTTTTTTTATGTTTTCAAATATATTCCCAAAGACTTCTTTGTTCCATCTTTTAAGTTTCATTTTGAGTCTTTTAAGTTTGAAAACAAAGCCTGACATTCCTTGAGCATGTGCAGGTTGATTCTAGTTTTCATCAGATATGTCCCTAAGTTTTCAGTCTACTGAGCCACATATTCAGGAATTTGAATCTTTAAGGTGAGCATTGGGATTGGATCTGTGTGTCTAAGGCTATGGGTGTGTGGTCTGAGGGTGTTTTGCTTAGTGTTTGAACTAATGAGGTAGGAAAATTTTGGGACTACAGTTCATTTGCTAAGATTATGTCTAACTTCTTACACACCCTTGATGTGTCATTTATGTTATTAGACCAAGTGAATTAGTTTCCTATTGTAGGCAGATCATGGAGATTATTTGACTCAATAAAAGAGTCAAAATCAAGGATGTTGTTCCCATCATGTACAACACTTCCTTTGTATTCAGTTATTGTTCTAACCACATTATAATCACCAGTTAGGAAACATGGGTGATTTATGTTAGTTAAACTAGATTCCGGTGCATTAAAAAGTTCTGATATCAGAGATCTAGAGTGTTTTCTATCTATTGCATAGACACTAAAAATAACTAGTAATAAGGGATTGGTTATTTGAGGATGCAAAAATGATCATTTTGAGTGATCGGCCATCCCTTAAAATCTCCTTTTATCATTACCCAGATTCTAGAGTCAGTACTAGCAAAAATTTGATCAAATCCTAATGATTTTTGGAACCTATCAATATGATCTAGAGTTTGTTTAGGCATAATAATAATGAGAAATGAGATGTTATGCACGTGTGTGAGCTTTTTAAGTCTAAGAAATAAACCAGCAATTCCTCTTAAGTTCCAGGATAGGGCCTTAATATTCATGAGGGTTTTTTTTCCTGCTTGCAAGTGAGTGACGATTGTGTCAGGAGTGTTAAAATAAATCCTAACCTTATCAAGAGGTTTATGGTTACCTTATATCCTTACAGGTGTAGAGTAGCTTCAGAGCTGTGTTGCTCTTCTTTTTCCGTAGCTTCTATGTTTCCAGTATTTTCCTCCTGGCCTGTTTGTGTGAGCATATCTTCAGTCTATCCTGAAAATCCCGTTGGCATGATTTTTGAGTGGTTCTCCTGATCAGCTGCTGGTACCTAAAAGAAGGTTTGTTGGATAAGTTATTTTGAAACTCTTTCAGTTGTGCAATAAGAAGAGATTTATCAAGAGGGATAGTAGTGTGTTAGTGTTTTTGTTGCATTGGAGATCATCTTGAGCCATCCATTTGTTGTGGTTCCTCTGCTGCTGAGCACTATGGTTTTTCTTCCTCCACTGTACTGATTTGTCTACATTGGTTGTCTCCATGGTTTGAGAGAGCCCTTGGTTTTCTTCCATCTCGGATTATGATTTTCTAGTATTGGCCCATGGGTTCTTGTTCTCCTCTAAATGATGAGGTTGCTATTTTATCTCCATAACTAGGTTATCCTTTGTATCATGCAAATTTTCTTCTTCTTGAGCAACAGTTATCCACTTATTTTCCTGGCCTAGTTGGCTCTTAGTTACATTGTGTTCCCTAGTTGGTGCTAGGTCAGGGATTGGGTGCCACTGCTCTATTTTCTTAACTTTTCTAATTTCGCATTCCGCAGTCTTATGCCCAATCCTTAAACACTTAGAGCAAGTCCAACAGCTACTCTATATTGTAGAATTTGCCTAAAAATAGAGATTTTACTCATTTTTTAGCTCCAACAGCTACTCCAAATGACTCTCCAAAATAGAGATTTAGGGTAGTGAGAGAAACTCATCCTCCATATCTGTATAGAGATAAACCAAATTTGGAGGATTGAAAATTAAATGCTAATCACACTAATTAAATGCCAAAACCAAATTAATAAGACAAAAAGACTAATGAACCACCAAGGCCGCCCAGACTACTTCCCCGCCACCGCTGCCGCCGCCTCCTCACTCCGCCGTCATGGGTCGTATGCACAGTCGCGGAAAGGGTATTTCCGCATCAGCCCTCCCCTACAAGAGAAACCCACCGAGCTGGTTGAAAATCTCTTCACAGGATGTTGAGGACAACATCTGCAAGTTTGCTAAGAAGGGAATGACGCCGTCTCAGATCGGCGTGATTCTTCGCGACTCCCATGGTATTGCTCAGGTGAAGAGTGTTACCGGCAGCAAGATCTTGCGTGTGCTCAAGGCTCACGGTTTGGCTCCCGAGATTCCAGAGGATCTGTACCATTTGATCAAAAAGGCTGTGGCTATCAGGAAGCATTTGGAGAGGAACAGGAAGGGGCGTACGCACATACATATAACCCCCGCCACCGGGCCCTTGACTTATCCCCCTGCTCCTCCTCCTCTCCTCTCAAGGTTTCTTGTTGAATTCTTGTGATTTAATGTTATTTTTTTGTCTCTTAGGGTGTTCTTTGATTGGGCTGACTGATTTGCAGGCTTCAAATTTCTTGGGAAATAGGGCTTCTTCATTAACTCGTTCTGTTCAAATATAGTGATATTCTTGCAATCAAGCCGGAATTTTGCTCGGGCAAGTTCTTTAATGATAAAACTGGTAGCAAATATGAGGATGAGTATAGCCTGGAAGGCTTGACAGAAAATTTTAGAGCTCTGATTGCGTTAATGTTTGATATTGTTGATTGATTCTTGTGAATTTGCAGGTGTAAGAGCTGTTGCTACTCCAGAATCAGCAGTTGAATTGCCCCTCACTGCAGAAAATGTTGAGAACGTGCTGGATGAAGTTAGACCATATTTGATTGCAGATGGAGGTAATGTGGCGTTGCATGAAATCGATGGCAATGTCGTAAAGCTCAAGCTACAGGGAGCGTGTGGATCCTGTCCTAGCTCTACGGTGACCATGAAAATGGGCATTGAGCGACGACTTATGGAGAAGATCCCCGAGGTGGTTGCTGTTGAAGCAATACCGGATGAGGAAACCGGTCTTGCATTGACAGATGAAAATATTGAACAGGTACGTGTATTATCTTTGTTATTGCCATAGCATATACTCTATGTCTATAATCTTATTTTGTAGCTTGCCGCTCTATAATTTTGTTCCAAGAAGATATACATGTAAACTGGTTGTGTTTTTCCCTTTGCTGACACTATAGATTGTGTGTTTGAACCCAAAATACATTAACATTGAGCAACCTTTTTGGAAGTTACTCTTGATGAATTCTAGAATTGTCATAGAAGGTTCAAGATTGAAATGCTGTAAATATGTGAATTGGGTGAACCCCACAATCCCAAGTTTAATGGGTGAAAAACGTAGAATTTTAATATTATAAAACCATTGAAACAGTTAATCAATCTTCTTCAAAGCTTAAATCACCTAGAATCGATTACACTGTATCTTTTAACCTCCAAGTTTAAATTTGCAGACAACCTTAAAATCTGTTCCAGATTATGGAAACCTGAGAAAACTTCATGTTTGTGTTGGTCTATTATTTTCCGTTCTCTGGTTGTATAAAGTCTGTAGTGCCTAGTAGTAGTACTAAGTTGTATCGGAAGAAATTGCAAAAGTCATTGATTGTTTTTTGTTGATACTGCTTTATTCCTCCAACAGCCATTGATTGCTGATGACCTTAGATTGGGAAAACTTGAGATAATATGACTTGTTTAAGCAAGGTCTGGGCTTAAAGAACAAGCACTTGCTTTTGTTTGTTGCTTGCGCGCTTAATGTAATAGGCTCAGAACTTGTCAATTAGAATTGTGGACTCTCAAATAGCTTTTCATTAGCTTCAATTTGTGAATCGTATTCTACCACTCCTCAGGTCCTTGAAGAAATAAGACCCTACCTTGTTGGTGCTGCTGGCGGAAGTTTGGAACTAGTCGCCATCGAGGAGCCAATAGTAAAGGTCAGGATAACGGGCCCTGCTGCAAGTGTGATGACTGTTCGGGTTGCAGTAACTCAAAAGCTACGGGAGAAAATCCCATCCATCGCGGCAGTACAGCTCTTGCAGTAGAAGGTCCAACTGATTAAACCATGTCAACCCGTATTCATCATCATTGGACGAATTCGCTACCAGTTTATTGACAATTTAAGGTATACGGGATAGTGGTCCATGTTCCAACCGGATGGGAGACTTTTCCTCTATTGTATAGTCCTCAAATATGAAAAAACATCACGTAGTTTGCCTCGGTAATTGGTGTAAAGATTGTTTTGCGCGACTCATACAGAGATGTGAAAAATGAAACAATAATCTATTATATTCTTCTCCTGGCAGTTGCTTCTTCCTGCTTCATTGTCGACTTTGTGCCTCTTTTTTCTTTACTTGGATGCATTTAGTTTGCAGTTTCCTTTTCGGTATAACTCAAAGTGTCGAATAATTTCTTTTAGTGTTTTTAATGGTAGAACCTCTCTATTTGATAGAGAAGTTCTGCGTCTTGATGTCTTGTTTCAGTTCTCACCAGGCATAACTTGTGAGACCGTGAGAGAAATTCGGATGTGTTTGAACTTATCCATTGCAATGCTAGATGTAAAAATGTGAGTGAATTATGACTACAAAATGAAGATAGAAAATTAGTGAAAAGATGGTAATATAAGATATCCATCTTTTCAGTTGTAAGGGTTTGCTTGTAGAAAAACTTTTAACTTTATGGTTTCTCAGTCAAATAACCATTAGCTTTCAAGGGCATTTGAACCACATTAGATGATCACAATATCACATAATAGTATATTTGCCACTTGAATGATGTGGCCTGAATGTATCATATAATTTAGAAACTGACCATTACATTTGATCTTTAGCCAAAAAAGACCTACAAATAGATAGTACAGCTCAATCTAAAGAAGCAAATACTATGTGGCTGCCTTCCTAGCAAAATGAAGGCCAGTATGCAAGTAAAAAGTGACGTGTTCTCCAACTCCTTTGTTCGACTGAATAATATTCTGAAACGAATCATCGTGTCCCAGTCATCAGCTTTAGTGGCAATATAGCCTGATTACAGAATCATCTCCGGAAGTAAACAACCATGGTTGCCTAGGATGGAATTTGCAGTCCAAAACTCCTGCATATCAAGAAGATTTAAGATGAGATGACTAGAATGAAACTAGCCAGTAACACTTGTATATTTTAACCATAAACCTCTACGCGTGCATGATCATATATCTTAATCAACCCAGAATCATAAAAGGTATGGGAGTTCAGTTATAGAGACATATTTCAAATGCATCGCCTTGTTTAACCATTTCAGCCATGATCTCAAGATCTTCTCCTTACCCTTGTATGCTGACATATTGATTCTTTATTTCCAACTAGCCTAAAGATATTCTACATGTAGGATCATGGATACAGTAGAGCTAAGTCAAGATGGAAAAGCAGAGTTCAGATTGCAAGTGATGTGGGTAGCGTTTCACTCCACCATTAGTAGTTCATTAGAAAACATCAAGTATCTCATTCCCATTACAAGAGTTCAAGTTGTTGCGCTACCATGCATTAAAAAAGAAATTGCCTGAAGACTCCATCACTAATAAAGGCCATCCTAGGCCAGACAGATTTTGATAGTTTAAGACCATCATCCAGCCACAACCACAACTATTATCACCAGGTTGCATATCTTGATAGGCAATACAGCACTACAGCTATTATATTTGAAAGGCACCCTTCAGTAATTCAACGTAGCTAGGTTGATGAGTAACACAGAAAAGTATCAGTTTTGTAGCATCCATCTTCTCTAAACCATAATACATTAAAGCTATAAAACAAAACAAATTACCTCTTCCATTTGGGCTGGCATGCCCACGAAGAATCTCCAATGGTACAATTAATGGGTTTTGATTCAAATCAGAATATACCATGCCGTGGAAGACATAGGCTGTGCCATCATCAGAACATGAAGCAAATAGAGGGTATGAGCGGTGGAACGCGACCTTGTTGATGTCCTTTTTATGACAACTGATAATTCAAAAAAATAGAACAGATTAAGCAGGTCCAATATTGAGCACAAGACATAACAGAAGTTTTTCACTAACAATGAACTATTGAAACACCAAAATAGAATTGCATACCTGAGAACCCTATAAGGTTGAGATGAAAGGTCCATGTCAAACCAACATAGTTTTCCATCTTTGCTGCCTACAATGACATTGTCACCTGCAACAGAGAAATAGTAGCACCGTCAAACACTGGAAACAAAAAAGGAGGGAAAGAGAAGTATAAAAATCCTCAGGGACAATTATCATACCACCAGGATGAATGGCAATCGAGGAGACTTCACGCACTCCTGTTTCAAGTTTCTTAACAGGCTTTTGCTTTAATAGATCATAAACACGGACATTTTTCTTCGTTGATATGAAGAAAATTGAACGGGTTGGATGGAAAGCTGTTGAAACTGGCAGTCCATGCAACTTGAAAGGCATTCTTTGTGTTACACCCTTGGACAATTGATGAACCGATATCGCTCTTGATTCACGTATAAGCAAGTCAAGGAGATCCATTTTCCGTTCTATAATCCACTCATTTCTCCAAATAACTAAGGGTATGTTCACACTAAAAAAATTGACATAAAAGCTCAAAGGAAAAAATATCGGCGGTATCATGAAGATAGCCTAGACTGATGTATCCCTAACCAGAAAAAAGTAAATTAACACCAAAAAATGACTAATTAGTGTCTATCCATATTTGGAAACATCAGTTCTTAATCCCTGAAGAATTTATCCCACGTTTATAAATTGAGAATAAAAGAAGAAATAATAAGACATTCAGTTCAGGCAAGGTATTTTCATTTTAACCTTAAACTTTTACCCATGTAATTCAATTATATATAAGAAGCAAAAAGTCATAGTATCCAACTACAAGGAGCTCGTCTAGACTCTAGAGTATATACCCGAGAAATTAACATGCCAGGGATTAAACGCTATTGGAAATAATAACCAGAGGTATCAGAATAGTAGAGACAAAAAGGATATCAAGCGGCATAAGGGTGGAAAAATAGTCTCCTTTGCGGTGCCATTCAACAGAAGACACAGTCTGCGCAAAATAATGTTAGACTTGCAAAAGAGGGTCTCAAACATATGTATTAAGTTGGCATACGAGAATAACTTCCAGACACAAAGGAAAGAAAAGTAGACCAGAATGGAAGTACCTTAAAGTGGTTCAATCTAATTCCACCACATTTATCGTCCCAAGACCATTTCACTATGGTCTCACTACCACCTGAGAAATGAAAATTGCATGTGCAGCTTAGTAGTCGCCTCTGTGCAAGTAATTAGAAAAAATGATCAGACTAACCTGAAGCATCTGATGATGTTTGTGGTTCAACATGCAGAAGGTCTTCAACTCTTTTCTGTTCTTCTTCAGTGCCTAATCCAGTTTTCAAGACATACACATCTTGCCCCCTGAGAAGTCGTAAGGATGTCAAGATGGAAGCTCACAAGCAAAAAAAAAGAAGATAAATCAGATATCCAACTTACACTGAGACAGCCAAAACAGGAATTTCAGATGAAGGATTCCATCCAACATATTGGACAGCTTCCCCAAATTCCCAGAGACGAAGACACCTTCCAGTTTCGACCTCCCAGATTCGAGCTGTTTTATCCTTAGAACCTTAAGGGAACAAAGAGCACTCAAATATCAGTTTTAGTTAATGAGGGAGAGAGGGAGAGAGATGTTCATTTAAGATGGTGGATTCAAACCAGAAGCAATCCATTGGCCAGTCGGATCAGTAGATATTGATACCACAGGACCCTTGTGACCTTTATACTCAAGATAGCATTTGCTTGGGTAGGGTCTAAGATCTTTACGGCTTGGCATCTTGGGTTTTAAGGTCTCAGGATCAATGTTAATCTATATAAAAAAACAGATGATAGATGTTACCACTTATAAATTCCAGATGTGAAAGAATACTACTTGCTCCCTTTGTTTGCCTAACATTGCAGACTTTCCATTTTGGTTTTTTTTTAAGTTTGGCACATTTCCTATCATGGCAATAATTGACCATTTACAAATTACATCTACTCATTTAACTTTTCATTCCCTTAATACAATTTCCTCCACACATTCAATCTCTCCTAAATCCAAGAGCCAAAAGTAAGCGCGCCACTGTTAGGCAAATTAATTTTCCCACACTTACACGTTTCTTATGAGCTCTTGGACACAGGTAAAGATCTAAACACCGATCAAATGTTTCTCTCACAGCTTTCTCATACGCAGGAACACTTCTCAATGATGTGAACCTAAAGAAGATAAGCAGGAACACTTCATGATCAGCTTCAAAGTAACATATCTGAACGACTGCAAGTAATTAAAAACCTGGCACTGGTAGCATACCTTTTAGGGATAAATTTGGGCCGATCTTCCTCATACATGAGCTCATAAGATTTAATTTCTTCTTCAGATGGGATATACTCCAAAGATGGATTGTAAGACTCCTCGTGGCCTGCAATTAAATTAGGGTTAGTGGAATAAATTCTCCAGAATTCAAAAGGAACGCACTGTCTGTACTCTGCTGAATATAACAATATAACAGAAATGCTAGAATAAATTTCCCTCAGGATTACCTACCAGGCAACTTGGGTTTTGGTGCCGGAATATGGTGCCTTTCTGTTGAGTTTGGATCATCACCCCACAAGAGATATACTTTGTTCTCCTCTTTGGGCTTATCATCAAATTTTATCCAACCTTTTCGAATTGCACGTACCAACCGGACCACCTACAAGAAAACAGGAAAATTAGGAAAAAGCTAGAGGTACAAACTAGAGCACTGACAGCTAAGTTATTCTTGCAAACACCCAATCCATTTATCAAACTCCAATATCTAATCATTCAGGTATAACCAAATAGTAGATTGTCACTGTAGTCCTCAATCCATAGGAAAAATCAGTAATATGATGTACAATCAAACAATACCATTCACGTAGCCTATACAAGACACCAATGATCAAGCTATATGGAGCTATTTACAATCTGATAGCCCCTTACATATTCCAACATCAAGTAACTTGTACCAAATCTTTTAACCCCTGCCATGAATTATTCCTTGGATCTCTTAGTCATATTGTCAAATTCAAATGAAGAAATAAAGACAAGCAGTTTGTAATTCTAAAACACTTGGACCAACTAGAGGATATGAGAACGACATAAAAGTAATGAGCTGCAGAAAACTTATTAATTTTATATCAAAGAGATGTTTAGCACCGATCTAACAATATCTCACATGATATTTATATTAGCAACATATTAATTTTACATTTAGGATCAAAGTTTACCAAGTTTGAGGTGGAAAAAACAAATAGGCCAAACCTAGTGGGACGGAGGGAGTATATGAAAGTGTGACATATAACAAAGAGATGTTTGAGCTTTCTTTGAACTCTAAATCACCCCAAACTATTAAATCAAATTCCATTATCAAAAATGGTTGCCAAGGCTTGATTTAAAAGCTATTAAGCTACCATATTTGATACCTGAGTAGCTTTATACAAGAAATATGTTCCTATTTTTAAACACATCCCTTGTCCAGGTAGTATACCAAACTCTTATGGCTGAGAGCAATGATAATTTCAGAGATTCTGCTCCTTTCTACTTTCACTCAAGGAGAAAATGAAAGCTAAAATTCTACAGCCACATACGTAAAGAGTAAATTCAACAAAGATAAACTCCTTAACTTAAAAGAGAAAGCTACCCACCGTTTTACTCTCCCACTTGGAAGGAACAAAACGTCTCTTGGGTTCCGGTGCATCTGGAAATGGGTGATCAGTCTTATCTACAGTAACCCAATCAACAGCCGCCTGTGCAGTTAAAAACGAGTAATAAAGTACTTTAGAAAACTTGGAGAGAAAAAATAGGACTGTAACTGACAAAATCTAGAATTGTAGAGCAAGCAGACAATAAAAGAGACATACTGGATACGGATCAAATTCTGGGTGTGGTGCTTTTCCTTTCAGCAGCCTTCGGATTATCTTAGTCTCTTGTTTTGTTAGATCCACCATTTCATCATTATATTCGTCGTAAATCTGACGCCTAAAAATAAGAAATTAAGAAATCAGTAAAGTCAAAATAAGACACTAATTACAATCCAAATGTAAATCCAGCTGAGAAAAATCATTCAATGCTCGAGATATGAATGTTTTCATTTGCTAGAGCATGCATGCAATACTAAACTTCCCAGTCCCCCTTGTAACAAAAATATACATGTTTAATAATACTTTGGCCGCTAGGATAAGTACAAGGGCCATGCCTACTTCATTAGGGTTCTTCTGACTATTCACATCACCAAATAATGAATGTCCACACTTCAGAGTAATTGGGAACCGAAAAGGACAAGCATAGCATTAGTACTCACCAATTGTCAGCATTATCTGTGCTAGCAAGAAACGTATCGAGTTTACTCTCTCTCTCCTTCTTCTTTATCTTCTTTCCAGCTATATCATATCCAATGTGCTCCTCATCTTTATACCATACCAAGGGAACATCTCCAACAGTATTTCGGGGCGCCACCTATATTCACAAGAATAACAATAAGCATACATACCAAGGTCACAAAACAGGAGAATAGTAAGAACAATGCAACTCACCTCATCTTCGGATGAATCACTCTCCTCAACGCCTCCGTCATCACTGGCATCCTGCCATCATTTCAATCCAAAATCTCAATCTCTTGCGTACACAAAAAAATAAGGCTACATGATTGACATTGTTGTCTCATTTCAGTTAACAACCATCATTGTTAAACAGGCAATTACCATGTACCTCATCCTCAGCAGATTCTGAACCCGAATCCGTCAGCGACTCCGACACGTCCGAACCCTAAAACACCCAACAAAATCACATTTTTAGAGCTAAAATTGCAACAAACCGTAGATACAAATGAGTACAAATTTTAAGTTAAAGTTAAATTTTAACAGCGGCAATTCAAAAAACTACCTCCGCCTCAGAATCAGAATAACTAAAATCTGAGCTCCCACTGTCGGCTGAAACTTCTTCTTCTGTTTTGCTTGGAGAATTTTCTTCCATTTCATTGGAATTCAATTGTTCTTCCGTCTCCAAGACCTTCTCTTTACCGTTGGATTTAACGGAACTCTTTTCGTCCTTCATTCTGTTCGTGATTGATTGCCGACGGTAATTTTCCGGCGGGATGAAGAAAGGGAGAATGAAGGCTGGCCAGAAAGTCTCTAGGGTTTTTCTGAGGTTTAACTAGATGGAATTTCTAACCAGTAGGCGAAAACGGTGCCGTAGAGAATCTCTCTTTTGATTTTTTATTTACTCTTTTTGGTTTTTTTTAACAATTAATCGCGTTAAAGATCAGTCTGTTATGAATAATGAAATGATCATTAGTAATAATTTAGATTTGTGATAATTAATTGTTTTACTATTCATTTGGAACACTATGTAATTACTTCTTAAATTCTCCTATAAATACCTCCTAAGAGGATGAAGAAAATTACACCCCTCATTCTCACTTTGTTACTTCATCCCATCCTTGTCTTTTCTCTTCATCATATTCTCCATTATCTCCATCTTATTTTCTATATTAAGTTCCTCATCACTTTCTTAATTAGTGCAAAGTTAGTAATTTTTACAACACGTTATCAGCACGATCACTCTCCACCTTTATCAAGTAAGTTCATAATACATGTATAATAAACTGTGCACTAAAACTTTAATGATTGTTATTATTGTTTCATAACATCATATTACTATATACAGGACAGGAGGTTTTGCCACCTTATGGTAATGTGATGTATTTATATTAATTAATTTTTTAACTTTCTAATTTTCTAACTACGTAACATCATATTACTATATATAGGAGGCTTTTCCACTTTATGGTAATGTGACGTGTTTATAATAATTAAATGTTTAACTACATAACACCATATTT
>JAULKK010000008.1:13601205-13616834 GCA_032355705.1 Rubia peregrina
CAAACCTTTAAATTACAACCTAGCCCCCCAAAACTTCTTCTCAAACCCAGACCCCTTCTTCGCAAACCAAGAACCGTGCGCCGCCGTGTCCGCCTCTTCGAATTCGCCGCGCCGCGTCGATCCGCCGGTGTGGTGGGCCTCGATTTTCCAGCGCTTGGCTGAGCGGCGCTGGAAATGTCGAGGTGAGGGATGAATGGTACGGTGGTGGTGGAGGAGTTAGGGTTCCGTCGTGCCGGTGGTGGTGGTACGGCTGCTTCGATTCGCCCGTCGCTAGGATTTTGCTCGAGCTCCGCTTGGGTTTCGATTCACCGAGCTCCGCTTGGATTGCTTCGCGGCGGTGGTGGTATGCACTGGTACCCTTGGATTGCTTCGTGGCGGTGGTGGTACGCACTGGTACCCGGAGGATCCATTCTCGCCGCCGCCGCTACTTCTTTTTGCAGCGAGTTCTCCGAGTCGAACGTCCATCGACACCTCAACTTCTTCGTCCCCTGCCCTAGCGTAGGACATTTCAAAATCGGGAGAATGGCTGCGTCGGCGGGGGAGAATGGATGGCGGAGGAGATGGGTGGTGGAGTCGGGAGATGGGTGGCGGAGGAGATGGGTGGTGGAGTCGGGAGATGGGTGGTGAAGTCGGGAGATGGGTGGTGGAGTCCGGCGATGGGTGGCGGGTCGGCGGCGGAATGGAGGAACGGCGGATGAAGGGACGAACGACGTCGTTCCTGTTTTTTAATTAAAAAACAGGGGTAAAATCATCTTTTCATATGAAAACCACCCAATTCACTCACAATACCGGATTGGGTACCGAAAACTTTTCACTTTAGAAATGTTAGGTACCATTTATACGTTGTTTTGCTCTCTGGGACCAAAACATGGTAAAAGATGGTATTTGGGGGACTAAAAAAACAATTTAGTCTTAAAAAAATAAATATATAATTTAATTTATTTTCAAACAAACCTAAAATATAATTTTGTAAAATTTGTATACTACTCCATTTCTTTTGAATTTAAAAGATTTTATAACTATTATTTTAACTATGGCTTTATATCTATAATTTTAAATGAAATAAATTAAATGTATAGTTCGAGTAATATATAATCGAAGTCGAATATCAATAAATAAACTTTATTTTCACCGAACAAATTTTATATACTACTTATTCCTCATTATATAAAATAATTAATCAATAATAAATCGTTATTTGACTTTCCATATATAAACATAAATAAAATTATTTGGTTTTAAGAAATCAACGGTTAACCCTTACTTAACCTTTCATACATAAACACTAATGACTAAGATTTGACCTTAACTAATTAATGGTCAACTCCTATTTGACTTTCCATACACAAATACTAATGAAAATGTTTGATCTCGACTAACTAACGATGGACCCTTACTTGACTTTACATAAATGAACAGTAATAACTAAGATTTGACCTTAAATAATAAACGGTCAAACATTATTTAACTTACATAAACATTAATGAAAGGGTTTGATCTCGACTAATATATGATAGTCCCTTACTAGACTTTACATAAATAAACACTAATAACTAAAGTTTGACCTTAATTAATCAACAGTCAACAATTATTTGACTTTCCATACATAAACATTAATGAAAATGTTTGACCTTGAGAATCAACGATCAACCCTTGCTTGAAATTAAATGGTTATAACTTAACTAATCAATGGTCAACCCTTGATTCCATTTATAAAACTAAGATTTTACCTTAACTAGTCAACATTCAACCCCTACTTGACATTCCTTATATAAACACTAATGAAAGGATAGAACTTAACTAATAAACTGTCAATTCTTACTTAACTTTCCTTATATAAGCACTAATAACTAAGGTTTGACCCTAATTAATCAACGGTCAACCCATATTTGATAATCCATACATAAACACTAATGAAACATATAGAATTTAACTAATCAACTATCAATTCTTACTTATCTTTCCATATATAAACACTAATAACTAATGTTTGAGCCTAATTAATCAACGACCAAACCCTACTTGACATTTTATACATAAACACTAATGAAAAGTATAGAATTTAACTAATCAACGGTCAATCCTTACTTAAATTTCTATATATAAACACTAATAACCAAGGTTTGGCCCTAATTAATCAACAGTAAACCTTTACTTGGCTTTCTACTTATGAACATTTTTAAAAGGTTTGAGTTCAACTAATCAACTGTCAACCTCTATTTTATTTTTCGTATATAATAAAAAAATAATTTGACTTTAACTAATCGATGGTCAACCCTTTCTTGAATTTTCGTGTATAAGCACTAACAAAGTTGTTTGGCTTTAACTAATCGATAGTCAACCCATATTTGACTTTCCGTATATAAACACTAAGAAAATGGTGAACCTTTACTTGGATCTCTATATATAAAGTACAATATCAAGGGTTGACTCTGATAGTTAAGGTTCTTAACTAATAAATGGTCAATTATTACTTGACACTCTATATGTAAACAATAAGGAAAAGTTTGACATTAATTAATTAATGATCAATTATTACTTAAATTAGTATATATACTAATGGAACAATGTGACTTTAAATGATAAATGATCAACTCTTACTTGATTTATCAAATTTAAATAATAATTTTTTAATCTTCATACATCTCGAAAATATACGCAAAAATATCAAATTTGTTTTTAATTCATAATATAAATATAATAGTAAAATTTAAATTTTTTTGATATTAACATTTTATACTACAAATTTTGAATTTATAAAACTAAATTTTAAAACAAAAGTTGGTGCTTAGAATTTTTAAATACAACTTTTCAGTCAACTTTGATTTCATTTGAAACAGACATTCTAAAGTCCAAAATGTAATACACAAACCCTTATCCAAACCCCTACTTTGTGTGTGTATATGTGTGTGTGTGTGTATATATATATATATATTTATAAGACCCAAACCCTAGAAGCATTCTTTCTCCTTCTTTATTCTTCCTGCCTCCACGAATCAACCCCTTCTCCTTCTTCATTTTTGCACAACCACCACTGTGCCGCCGTGCCCTGCGCGTCCTCCAACGTCCTATGTCGTCCTCCGACGTCCCACGTTCGTGCTCTGTTATTCTCCGTCATGCTCCGTCCATCCTCCGCCATGCTCCATCTATCTTTTGGTCGTGCTCCATTCGAGCTTTGTCGTGCTTTGTTTGCCGTCAGTCTCACTGTCTTGCTCCGGGTTTATCCAGACTCACCGGCGTTAACAGCTTCGCCGATTCCAATAGCCTCTACCCTGTGCTTCGAGTTCGTCCAGCTTTGCCGGCATCAACAACTTTGCACGTGCCATCGTGTTCACCACCAGACTTTTTGGAGCCACCACGCCAGTCACATCCAGATTTGTAAAATGTTTCAGATTTCATATTTATAAAATATTAAATATGAATAATGTATACATGATGTTGATTCGGAAATATTTTATATAATCTCATTTTGTAATTTGATTGTTGGATCTAAGTTACTATATTCGGTTCATGAATTATTGAAAGTAGAACTAACATCAGTTCCGCTTTCAATTTTTAAATTAAAATAATAATGGAACTGATGTCATGCGATTTTTCGATCTTAACCACTTTTACCTCTCTCTTTTTCATGTGCAATGTTGCAAACGTTGTCGTTCTTAACCACTTTTACCTCAATTTTTTTCATGTGTGATGTCGAACACGTTTTTGGTCTTAACCACTTTTACCTTGGTTTTTTACCGTGCGATGTCGCACGCGTTATTGGTAATAAACTTTTTACCTCGATTTTAGAAAAACAATTGAGGTAAAAATTACTTTTACCTCTATTTTGAGCATTGGTAAAAATGTACTTTTTTTACTACGCCTATAATTACCACAGTTTTTAGGGCTGAAAAACTGAGGTAAAAACCCCGGCAGAACCGAGGTAAAATGTGTTGTTTCTTTTAGTGAAGAGACTGTCTATTGAATGACGGTCGTTCCATAAGACATGGAAATACCAGAGACTGAATTGCAGTTTTAAGACAAAAGGCAATCAAAACTCATAGTTCATAATCATGCAAATTTGGGCCAAAATATCGGATCATAACAATTTGGGTTATTTCACGCGTCTATATAAGGTAAAACCTCAGGTTTGTATCTTTTTCCCCAAACCTTCCCAGTAGCTTTGCGATCTTCGAACCAAAATCCCCAAATCCTCAAACACAGCTTTGCGATCTTCAATTCTTCTATCTTCCATTCATCAAATCCACACTGGCTGATTTCATCATCGTAGGTCGCTGGAAACCATCACAAATAAATCACTCAATTCTGTCAAATCGCAGAAGAATGACGTAATTCTTGTAAGTTTCATTAAAATTGAGATTAGATTTTGTTTGATATTTGATAATGATTTTTTTTTGCAATTTCTGTTTTTAAATTGCAATAGAATTCTAATGTTTCATTACTTTGATTGAATCTCACTGTCCAGATGATCTTAACCGAAAGAATTGAAGAACTTATTGTTGCTGCTGCTAATATACCTTCTGAAGGTATGAACTCTAACAAATTAGTCTTCTTTACAATCTACTATTAGATTCATTAAAATTTGAACGTTTTACACTGACAGTGAAAGCATTTAAATCATACGTACTACCTTTCTGTTGATCAAATATGAAGTTTTTTCCCATGAAATATAAAATCTCAGTACATGTTATGATTTAAACCTCATTTAAAATTTCATTAAATTCCATCGTTGTATGATTTAATGTCTATGTTTCAACCTAAAGTTGTAGCCATTTATGTTGAACAGTTTCAAAAGATATTTAAAATTACAGATCATAGAAGAAGAATAAAAAAGTCAACCGAGAACACAAATAAGTAACATATAACTTATATGTTTTACTTTAAATATATAATGTTTCCAACCAAAACTCAAATGTTTCACTTGCAGTTCCTGAAGACCATGAACACCTACCAAACTTAGCAGAAATTGATGTGACTGAATGCGTTAATAGACTACAAGCATGAACGCTGCAAGAATTAGAGGACCCCCCCTATAAACAACATGTTAAAAAATTGGGATTCAGTTACAAAAAACTTATGCAATGATATTACTGAAAAGTACTTTACGTACTCATGTAAAGGGAAAACTTTTGAAAAAATAGCAACATCAACCCCCCACCAATACCAATATGGATAAAGAGAAAGATTCAATCTCAAGAAACAGAAACATAAAGAGGGTGTAAGGCTGAAATACGAATCAAATTGGTTGACAATCTTTATAAAGTTATGCACCATATCTTGCAGCACAATCATGAGTTTAAAAAACCGGCTTGGGAGTATTAACAACGGATTATGTATTTTTTGTGCCAAGATCTATCACTATAAACATGCAATATTTTAACCAAAAATCCATCGTGACAAACAAAAAATTAATTAACTTAAAAAAAGACGCTGACATCAAATTCAGAATGCAACATCTGAATTGTGCATTTTTACGGTGAAAATCTATCCCTATAAACATGCATGTTTTAACCTAAATTTCAAATGTGGCACACAAAAAATCAGGTAACTTTGAAATCTTAAGAGAAATAACAGAATCAAAATAAACCTTTGAAATGTGCATTTCATAGTGAGCATGTATTACTATAAACCATCACCGTTTTTACCAAAAAAATCCAACCAGACATACCTAAAATCAGATTACTTTAAAATAACTAAATAATATTTTTCTTGCATCCAAAACAATCCAATTACATATTAAATCACAAACTATTACATAACTATTCATAACAGATATCATCAAGACCAAGAAGGTCGGAATTGGGCACAGATCCAACTACTTTCTTCTTTAAATTGTGCACAAGGTCATCGATCACCTTTCACATAGCGAGATCATCAAGGATGTTTTAAGTATTGGGAATGTGCTTTGAATTTAATTCTGGATCATCTCAAATAGTCACCATTTGTGTTTTCGAAAACCATGTGATCATTTGGAAGCAACCACTTCCACATCCATTCAAAACAAAGAAAATGTTTCACTAGTAGCTTACAAAACAACAACACATTTTACAATAAGACCGACAATATCTTTATCTGTTGGAATCGCAATAGAAATATCAAATTGCAGAACCCGACTGCCAGCAACAATTTTACCTAACTTACTCGAACTACCAACAAAGGTTGTACCTTTTAACACACCGGCGTGCAGTAGTACCACACGCAACAAAAAATTAACAGCAACAGCTACATAATTACATGTTCAAATCCAAAACATGTAACCTTTGAACTCAAATAGAGCACCTCTTATTGAATTTGACAAAAAAATTTGGGTGTGAGACAAAGAAAAATTACACACAAAAACAAAAAAACAATCTAACACAATGACCACTTAATATTAGCATATTACACTATAAACATGTAGCCTTTCACAGTATATATCTGATTTTTAAAAAATAAACCTCTTAGATTGGGAAAACATTAAACATGCTAACATCATCACACATAAAGCATCAGAAAATGGTTATACAGTAAACTACAGCATATGCATTCTCATTTGACACTAAAACTACACATTAACAACACACATTTAACAAAAAAATCACCTTCAACATTAGAAGAACCTTCAAGAAATTTTCCTCTATTTTTCACCATTCCGATACAATAAGGCACAAAAAACTTCAGATCTAAAACCAAAAGGCTAAAAACTTAAACATAAAATAAAAAAATGGAACTGATATGATGCAATTGAAGCTTCAATTGACGACAAACCTTTTATTTCACTAAAAACACATAATATTTTATAACAAATATGAATCCTATCAACTCAAAATAGTACAAGTCATGAAATATTAACAGCAACAAAAAAATCACATTCAAATACAAAATACATCACCACTCACTGAATTTTACAAAACAAATTGGGTAGGAGACAAAAACAAATATTACGCACCAAAATAAAAGGCAATTTAATACAATGACCACTTAACATCAACACATTACATTATAAACCTGAAGGTTTTCACAATAAACATCATATCTTTGAAAAATAAACCTCCTAAATTTGGGGAAAGTAGAAAATTCGCTAATATCATCACACACATAACATAAGAAAATGTTATACTGCAAACTAAAGCACTTGAATTCTCATTTGACACCAAAATACTAATTAACTAAAAATTCAACATAAAAATTACCTTCGACAGATTTACCTTTGTTCTTCCCCATTCCGCTGCAATAAAATACAAAAACTTCACATCTGAAACCTAAAACTTAAAAATTGAACATGAAATAAAAATGGAACACAGAAAGGAAAAATTACCTCGTATGAATGCAATTGATCAATGAATCGACAAAATGAACGGAAAAAATGGGGAAAAACAAGCCAAGGAGAGAAGATTTAACGACAAAGAAAAAAACAAAAAGAGAAGTTGTTGCGGTTGAAAGAAGACAAAATGATTTTTAAAAGAGGAGTGCACCGTGGAGCAGTTTATACGTGAGAGAGATTCTTTCACCCCTCACCTTATAATCTCTATCCCATCTGAAATTCTTTATTTTCTACAGGAAGCAAAAAAAAAATCACCAGAGGAAGGATAGACTGGTCTATAAACTTACTACATCAGAGAGTTTTAATTTATATTTTCTTATAATATCTCCACGTCAGGGTCAAGTACTCTCATTTCCTTACAAAATTATGGAATCCAAGAATACCAAAGAGGGTATTAGTATTTATGTGAACAATGTTAAATGCCTACCTCCCCTTTGATGATGTTCTAATGAGGATGAGGTTTAAGATAGCTTCAAGATGCATATGCGGTAATAATTCTAATTCTATTCACCATTTTTTAACATGCCATTTTGCAACTCAGCTCTGGGTTTATCTTTTCTATATGAGTGTTATTCCGGTTGTGATTTTTGATAACTTGTGGGATAGATGAATTCAATCTAGTATTTTCATGGATATTCACCATTGAATAGATTATAATGAATATCATCCCATCCTTAACATGTTGGTGTACATGGAAGGCAAAAAATAATCTTATTTTCATCCATATCTCTATGTCTACTATTGGGATCCTGAGGGAAATATAACATGACATATATTGTACTTTCCTTGAAAAACCATACTACAGGTCACACATCTCTGATAATGATTTAATAGTTATTGATTTTATTCCACCTCTGAAGCCTCCACCTAAGCTGAACATAATTAAAATCATGGGGACCAAACTTGGTTTTGGTCAGACAAAGATTAACATTGATGCTGCCAGAGACCCTAATTCTGGTCAAACTGGAATAGAAGTTATAATTAGGTCTCACTCTGGTAACATGATTCTTGCTGCTACTTGTTTTACCTATAGCAACAAATGTAGGCATATCCTATTGTGATGCTAATACAGATTCAATAACTTTGGAGTCGAATTACCAAAATGCAATTATAATGATAATAAACCTGACGGAAGGGGACTGAATCTGTTCAAACTGGTTGATGAGGTTGATCTTAAAATGGGACAAATCAATTTAGTTTATGTGCCTAGACAAGCTAATTATGCTCTGGATTCTAGTGCTATATGGGAAAAGAAGGTAAAAATGGACAGAGCTTGGAGTTGGAATGAACTTCCATTGGAGATAAGATGCAATAATATAGTGGATAGGAATAACTTTCCTGACTTGAGGATTAACATAAATTATGACAGGAATGGATACTGTTGATAATGTTGGTTTCTCCTTTTCAAGTACCACTTGGATATTTCACATCCAATTTTTGAAGACAACAAAGATAGTCCCTACAGCGACAAGTTTTTTTCCCTCCTCCTGCTCGCAAACTCGAAGTCACAACCATTTGGACTTAGCCTTTTGATTTTTTGGCCCACTCCAAATGCACTTTTTAATGACAGGATCATTGATCCCTTTTACACATAGATGACAGCCAGCTTTTTGTCTGACAGAGGTTGTGACATAGGAAGAATTATTCCTGTAAACATTTGTTTAGCAAGATCCCTCGCAATGTATTTTTCTCTCATAGCCCCTCTATTACGGTCTGACCAAAAAAAGTTCACACAAGGGTGAAGACTTTTAATTGGAACACCACAATAGAGAGAGAGCGACTCTAATTTTCTACTTTTCCCTAACTCTATAAACTCTTGTAAATTTTATTTTATTTAGGCTTGGAGTGCCAACGAAAACCCTACATCCCTAGTGCATGGTTTTATTTTTCAAAAATATTTTTGAAAGGAAATAATAGTTAAGGTTTATTTTATATATGTGCGTGTCTTTCAATTTCTAAAATATTGCAATTAAATCCCTAATGTCCTATTATTCTGGTTATACCCCGTCTTTCCATGTACTTTTGGAAAGATGGTTCTTCCCAAAACTTTGTCTTAGTATTTTTTTAAAAAAAACTTTGATTATAAAATTGAATCGATAGATATAAGTATAAATACTATTGTCTGATACCTTGTTAGATTTGTTAGGACATATATTTTCAAAATATCAACTTTTCACAAATTTTAACTATCCTTCATAGTAGATTTAGGACCAAACATTTTTCAAGTTAACTGATTAAAGGAAAGTGTGTGAATTGAAATGAGACAGAAAGAGTAAATGAATGAGTGCGCACACACACACACACATTGATTGTCGTTCTAAAATGATATATGATGCATTCATTTATCATTTTAGAACAGGAATCACTCACTTTAAACTAGAGTACCTCGTTTTCACCGTCAAGTTATGTATTTGGTAGACATGTGTACGGAATAATGAGAATAATTGTGGCCTATCCAATTGGTAGCCCTGATACTCTTGATATATGAATAATATTTACATGAAATTTTTTATTCTACCCTTATGCCCTAATACAACTCCGCAATCTTTACAGGGGAAGTGCTACTTCGGGGTTCCAGTGAGCATGGTGTCTATCTTATTCAACCTGCCATAGTCAATCCTCCGTCATCTGTACCTGCGTTCTTAGCTACTAAAGAGTCGGAAAATATCTGGCCTGCTCGCCTTGGTCACAACTATTCTAAAGTTATAGGATCTTTAGTTTCCAATAAAAGTATTTCATGTACTTCAAAATTTCATGATGATTGTATTTGTTGGAAATTGGGCAAGGTTCATAGATTGCCTTTTGAAACAGTTCAACATTCTGCTCCATCACCTTTGTATTTGATTCACAGTGATCTTTGGCAATCACCAGTTTTATCAAATTGGTGTTTTCTTTATCATCCTATTTTTGTTAATGATTTTTCTCATTTTACATGGATTTATCCATTGCGTCTAAAATCGTAATTTTACTCACAATTTTAAACTTTCAAAACATGGTAGAAAATATTTTTAATTGCAAAATTAGAAAAATTCAAAGTGATGGTTGACGGGAATTTGATAATTCTACTCTTACTTAACTTTTTCAAAAATCAGGAATAATTTTTCAGAAATCTCGTCCAGGCACCCAAGTTCAAAATGGGGTTATTGACCGTAAACATAGGCATATTATTGAAATGGCTCGTACCATTCTAATTCAATCTGACTTGTCTGCTCAGTTTTGGGATGATGCTTCTTTTCAAGCAGTATTTACCATAAATTGCCTACCGAGCTCAGTTTTAGGAGGTGTTTCACCTTTTGAGAAGTTATTTCATCGTTCACCATCATATGATTTTTTTAATGTTTTGTTTGTTCATGTTTTCTACTTAATGGATCCTAAAATAAATAAATCACGGCCTAAATCAAAACATTGTATCTTTATTGGTTATACCTCTAACTACAAGGGATATATGTGTCTTGATCCCATTATGGGTAATGTCTATATTAGTCGTCATGTTATTTTTCACCCTATTGTAGTCTTGTCTCCACCAAATTGACTTTGCCATTTTCCTCTCCTCTTACCTTAAATTTGAGTTGGTCTCCTCCAGTGGTCTGGTCGAATTCAAAATTATCCCCAGGTGTCGTCATTCACGCAACATCTACACCGGTCTATGTTGTGGCTCCACTACCGGTGCTTCTCTTCTCATCGTCTTTATTCAGCTCACCAGTTGTTCCATCCTTAACACTGACGGTGAATGTTGTGGCTTCTCGTGCTCCTATCGAGCTCAGTCCTCCATTTATATCTCTAGTGTCATCTTTGCAAGAGTATATATCTCCGAGTTTAGTGCATGTCTCGTCTTCACCTATCACCTCTCCCGAGTAAGTTCTGAGTTTCTATTGGTCCCCGTCTCCTTACCACCTTCTCTAAATGCTCATCCTATGGTTACTAGTTTAAAGATGGTATTTCCAAACCTCGTCGCTTAATGAATTTAAAAACAAATGTCGTAAAATTAGAACCCTCTAATTTGAAACAGGGGTCCAAAGATCCTCGTTGGCGTCAGGCCATGGTTGATGAGTATATGGATTTAATTAAAAATGATACTTGGTAGTTGGTAACTTGCAACTACAATCGTTATGTACTTGGTTGTAAATGGGTATATAAAATTAAATACAATTCTGATGGGTCTGTGGAGCGATTCAAGGCCAGACTAGTTGTTTTCGGCAATCACCAACAGGCAAGTATTGATTATTTAGAAACTTTTAGTCCTTTTGTGAAACCTACGACTATGCATTTAGTTCTTACTATTGTTGTCTCTCTTAATTGGATTGTTCGTCAATTAGATGTTAAAAATGCCTTTTTGCATTTGTTTTTGAATGAAGAAGTTTACATGCGCCAACCTGAGGGTTTCGCACATCCTTCAAAGCCAAATTACATATGTCGTTTACGTAAGTCCATATATGGGTTGAAATAGGTTTTGCGAGCTTGGTTTTCTCGGTTCTGCAAAAAAAATATCATCCATTGGTTTTAAATGTATCACTTGTGACACCTCTATGTTTGTTTTAAAATACCAAGGTCATATGCTTATTTTACTTCTTTATGTGGATGATATTGTTCTCACAAGTAGTAGTTCTGCTCTGATATCTTGTACGGAATAATGAGAATAATTGTGGCATACCCAATTGGTAGCCCTGATACTCTGTATATATGAATAATATTTATAGGGAAAAATCTATTTTAACATTATACCATTCATGTGGTGGGTTAAATAATTAAATGGCTGGTTAACTATTTCAGAGTTTTGTTAACTGTATCCTTAGAAAGGTCGGTTGTGGGCATTGAAAAGTAACCATCCAAAAGCGTGATTCTTGAATTTTGTGATTTATCACTTTGGTACCAAGATAATGATCCCTAGGAATAAGAAATTTCATCTTTTGCTCTAATATATTTGGTAAACATGAAGGTTATAAATTATTTTAGAGTAGTTCTCCCAACAGACGGTCTATCCATAAAGTTATGGTGTAAAATAAGGATGTGTATTGAACCCTTCCATTTATATATGACGATGTAATCTTATGTAATATTGTTGAATTCGTCATAATAAGTAATTCAGAAGTATTAATTTTTCAATGTGTCCTTATTACATATAATTAAATACTTCAACAATCAAATACTCCCTCCGTCCCAGGTTAAAATTTTCAGAATATTTTTTCACCGTTATCAAGAAATATGTTTGACAGTTAATATGTTTAGCTACCTTTAATAAAGGAAAATAAATTATTGATATTTAGAAACTATTTGTTACGACAAATCCAGTAATACTATAACTATAATATTATTATTGTTACATTTATTCAAGTATATGGTTACAGTTGACTAGTGAATAATGTCAAATATTCCCTCTGTTTCATTGGATGTGACACACTTTTCTTTTTCAGTTGTTTTTGTTTATTTCACACACTTTTCTTTTATGACAAGAGTCATTCAATTACATCTACTTATTCTAATTTTCCCTTTCTAAATTTTATTTATTCATTCATTTCATTCATCTAAATCCAAGCAGCTAAAGTTAGGATGCAACATCCAATAAAAATGGAGGCGGTAATAAAGTGTGAAGTTTGAAGAGGGAGAGAGTGACTACTTTGTACTCCCTCCGTTCAACTAAGTTTGACACACGTTTTAGTTAGTTTTCTCAAGGCATGTTTGACCATAAATTTCATGTAATATATAAGTAGTAATTTTATCATGTGAGGTATCGTTGGATTCTTCGTAGCATGTACTTTTTAAATATTAAAATTTTATATTATATTAATAAATGTAGCAAAAGTTATTAATGATCAAATACTCACTCTGGTTCTTTAACATTGGCAAATGGGTTTTTGGCACAAGGATTTAGGAAGGTAGAATTAGTGGTTGAGAATTCATTGAAATGGTAAAAAGTAAAATGAGTGGATGAAAACAATCTAAGATTTGCCAAAAAAGAAAGTGTGTCAATATTAGAGAACCATCCCAAAAAGAAAAGTGTGCCAATGTTAGAGAACCGGAGGGAGTACGTGGAGCAGATTATTTTTGCGTTAATCCAAAGCTTGCGTTGGGGAAATGTTGGTGAATCTGGAAGAGGCGGCGGCGGCTTCAAACTTACTTAGTAAAGAAGAATATAGGTTTATCATAGGGGGGTATTTTTTCATTTCAATTAATGGTTATGCCTGAATTTATTTGGTCAATGTCGGAACTCGGGAGTTTGCCTATATCGGCATAAATTTTACGAAAGTTAGGGTTATTGTATTAGTTAGGATTAAATTGACACTATTTGAGATTGCATGGTTATATTGACACTTTCAACCTAAAATCAGAGTTATAAATGTATGTATCCCTTATAAGTTTATGACTCAATTAACGCAACCCAAAAATTTTATCTTAATTTCTTCTAATTTGCAATCTAAACCTTGACATATGCATAACTTATGAAAAGACCATCTTTCAAGAGACGGACTCTTTATTTTTTCTATGTCAAGTGCATCTCTTGAAAGACGATTAGTGTATGGAAAGACGAAAGTTAAAACTGCAAAGTAGAAGAAATCAAGATAAAAATATTGGGTTGTACTAATCGGGTCATAAACTTATAATTACTACATGTTGCATGATAATTTTTTAATATCGCAACTAAAATATTTTACCTTCCTATAATTATAATTCAACCAGTCTTTCTATTTGTCAATGGAAAGACGGGTTTCCCCAAGATTTGACCAATGCAATCTCTTAATTGTCTCGATTATAATTGATGGTTTACATCTTTATTAATAAATACTATTATTTCATTTTAATTTTGTTTTCTTAACACATTAATTTACTATATATAATTAAATATGTTGTTTTATTTGTGTTTGTATATGCAATGCTTTAATTATAACTGAGGTGATTTAATATCAAGTATATGTTTGATAGAATTGTGTTGATAGGTTAGTTTGTTTTGATGGTAAAGGAAGAAAGATCAACTTTTGTTTTTTATAGTATGCCAAGCACATAAAACTGTTTAACTTATAAATATGGTGACTCATAAACCTCGACACCATACATGCACTGGTTAAACAAGCCACATTCCCATAATCTTGGTGTAATTGCATTTAAAGAACCACTTGGGTTTGTCCAAGTGGCCAGAACATTGTGTTCGATCAGATGTAATTAGGGATCAATTCCTCACTCCATCTCTGGTTTGCATTATTATGGTCCCCTTAAGTGTTTAATGAACCATGTTGGTGTGAAGTATGCTCCTAGAGCACGCGGGAATTTCGTCCCACTTTATATGAGACACAATTACTATATTAATGGGAAGGAGGAGGAACACGGTTACTATATTAATGAGAAGGAGGAGGACACAGATTTTTTTTATTTAAAAAAATGTTTAAAGAAGACATGTGCCATAACTGCTTGCACTCATGTAGAATTGACATGTTTATTGAACTTCCTCAAACATTTCTCAATTTCTCAATCCATTTGTTGTTGACAGCCCTTCGAAACCGCATAAAAACTCGCTCAAAATTCCAAAGTTTCATTCAATTTCTCAGTCTCTCTTGAAATATATCAATGCTCACCCGAACATAGGATGCTAAAAAGAAAGAAGGGTAAAAAGCTTGATCCTGTCATTATATTTTTTGAAAGGACACGAACAACCTCTAAATCGCGATACAAAATTCGTGCTCTGTGACAGAATGCCAGCTTACAGAGTATACTAACAGGGTTTCTCATACACCAATCATTCAACATCACATTTAGTTTACACTTCTAAATACAAACAATTAAGATCTAACAAAAACAACAGACTTGGAACTCACAATTCTCTGAGATTTGGTGAAACCGAGAGACTCGAGTTCACATTCCAAGTTTTGAGAGAAGCTGGCGCCATCTTGGTGTTTCCTCATCAAAGATATAGGTCAATGGTGAAATCAGAACACCACTACCACCAATCTGCAACAGACCCAGAAAGAAACTTAATATAACCAAATCACAATATTAACAGCCCTAGTAAGAATTTTTGGAGTGTCATGCAAGTGCATAAACTAGTATGGAGTTATGATGCGTCTCACCGCCCTCAGCTGCTGAACGGATTTGTATAGTTCTTTCTTTGGGACACATATATCCACAGCATAAAAATCAGCCTTTACGCTTCCATCGCGATTGGAGAAGACTGGACTCACTGTGGGTCCCTGCAAGATAGATGCATGATTAAAACAAAATATTCCAGATGGGGAGAGGATTTTGGAGTTTAACTACCACTAACTACTAAGAAGGTGTTTTCCTCTTTCTTGTATCGTGATATAGGTATTAGTTTTACCTGCAAGCCTGATAATGATGG
>JAULKK010000008.1:13673067-13685291 GCA_032355705.1 Rubia peregrina
AAAACTCATTCACAGGAGAACTATCATATTTGCCCTTATCCAGAGTGTGGAAAGCGATATGCTCATGAATACAAGCTTAGAAATCATGTTTTATCTCAACATGAGAAGGTCCGATTTCTCTTTATATCTCTTTTCCATTTTCTTGGATATAGCCATTTTTATCATGAATCAGGATTTAGTTATGTTAAAACCATCTTTGGCAAATCTACTGTTCTGGTTTGAAATTATGTAAACATTGTGGTGGTTAATGACTTGATATCAGTGGAGACTGATTAAAACTTACTCTGTTTTGCTGATCATAATATCATGCCATTTTAGTTGAGAGAAAACATCTGTTATGCATGGGAATGGAGGACTTCCTCATGTCCCCCTGCGTGGCTTTCTTCCCCTTTGTGCTGCAGCTCAGCAATGTTCCTGAAATTTTGTGTTGTGTAGTTTTTTCTGGATGTAGTTTTACAATGTTTACGTTGTTCATTTCTACAGAATATGTCAGATCTTCCCAAGTATACCATGCCCGTGCCTGAGCCGAAGCCAGTGAAAACTCCAAAAGCCTCTACAGTAACCTACGCCTCTCCATCCCCAGACCGTCCTTATGTTTGTCCATACGAGGGGTGTGAGAAGGCTTACATCCACGAGTACAAGCTAAATCTTCACTTAAGAAGAGAGCACCCCGGGCATTTTAAGGACGATACTCCCAAAAGCGTCCAATCAACAGGAGCAAATGGTGCTGATGAAACCAGTGATCAAGATGCATATCCTACAAAACGGGTGAGGGAGAAGATGAAGAAGCAGAGCAACAGATCTAAGCCGAGCCTGAACTTGCCTCCGGCAAAAATTGCTCAACGCAAGGGCTCCAACCCTAATCCCTCTCCGGCCAACACTAAAATAAGCAAAAAAGCATGGTTAAGGAAAGAAGTGTATGGAGACAATGACGATAGTGAAGAAACGGAGGAGGAAGAGGAGCGCGAGGAGACTTGGAGGTATCGGCCAGCTGAAGAAGATGATGAAGAGACAGAGTATGAAGATTAGAGTAGAGAGTGAAGTAGTCAATACTGATGTGCACTTTTGAGCTGGTTTCTCGAGTAGTGATATGCGTAGGAAATGCTTGGAAGTCCCAACTTTTATTTAAATGGAGTGCATATCCTCTTCTTTTTTAGTAGGAAGTGTGTGCTACTTTGTTTGGTACGAACTACGAACCTTTTCCCCCCCCTATATAGAAATGCCAGAGAGAGAGAGAGTTCAGAAGATGTGATGCATGATACTCTATTCCAATTCAACCTGCAATTTAATTATTTATTTAGTCAAAATTTTATAACTTTGATCCTAAAATTAAATAGATGTATAAGTATAAATATTATTGAGTGATACATAATTAGATTCGACATATATTTTCAGAATATCAACTTTTTATAAATTTTAATTATCCTTAATGAAAGATATTAAGCATCAAATATTTTTTGAGTCAACTGATGAAAGTTAAAGTGTGCAGCTTGAATTGGGACATGGAGTACATTAATGAATGCAATTTTCTAGGAGTGAAAAGTTTAAGAATATAAAAATAACAACTAGATTTTGTTAGCTAGCTAATTTTGACTAGATCCCTTTAAGCTAGGATCACAGAATAATACTCCACCATTATCGGTGAAAAATATTGAATGTTACAAACGCTCATTGGATCCATCCCACATCAATTAAGGTTTAAGAGAGGAAGAACCCTATTCATAAATAAACAATTTGTAGTTATAGATCATAATCAAGAACCACATTACCTTTAAAGCATTCCATAATGAAAGATGTAATAATTAAAGTGTACGTAGAATCATCAAAACCTGCAGCTTGTTCTAAAAACAATATCAGCCAGCCCGTAATGGAAGAACAGGGGCCTATGACCGTCGTGCTCAGCTGCTTGCCCGAGCAAGGGAGTTAAGGTCATCGTGTCCTGATCATCGAAAACCCTCCCAATGGGTGGCCGGAAAATCGATCCCAGAAAAGAATATGGTACATCATTCTCTTTACTTCCTAGTATTTTTATGTAGTCTTTTTCTTTTTTTCATTTCATGTACATTTTTATTAGCATTTTATAACAGACAAATCAAATCAGAAGGGGAGATGGCGAACCTCGTTTAAACAAATTAGGTTTCCGTATCCTCGATTATTCCGTGGAACAAACAATTGTAAGGAGTGGAGGTATGAGCACATAGATACATAAGATTATAGCTGTAAGGAGGACGAAGAGATGAGCAAAAAGAAACAAAGAAAAAAAGCTGAAAAATCACAGCTGAAAAATGATCGTAAGGGGAATTCTCATTTTTGTGTAAGTTGACTATTTGTTCATCTGTTCTAATAGATTTTTTGGTATTGTTTCTAATCTGGTACTGCTGTTATTAATCTTCCATTAATTTGTTAATTTCATGGATGCAGGAAAACATAAGGATCTTTCTGAAACATCTATCATGCTTTTCTCAGTGCAAACGAGCCTAGCTAGCCACTGTCTATTAATTTAATCTTTTGCATGATTGATATGTGAAGAAATATGATTAATTTATGATGGTGTTTGTTTCTCTAGATAATTTTTAATTTAAATTTGCACACGTGATGCTACAACATATTTGTTTTCTGAAATGCGATTGATCACCAAAAGGGAAAGTGGGCTGTACTAACTGTTATTCTAATAGAGTTCTAGAATGAATAAAACATATATAAGGAACTAATTTTTTTGTGCTTGGATTTTGTACTGTATTCCTTGTATGATTGTACTCTTTGTATAGTTGTACGTACTATAAATATCCGTACACACCTCCAACAAATGTGAGTTTTACGTTCTATTATGATATCAAACATTTACCTCTGAAACCTGCTTTTGTCTTCCAAAATTCCCGAAGAATAACAACCTAAACCATCCAATTTTTCTCAGTCAATCGTGATCCTCTCTTTTTCGGATCGTCGTAGTTTGTGTTGCCTTATTCCTACCATGTTCGTTCGTACGTTGCCAAGCTTTGTCTACTTGATCCCACTGTTGCTCGAGTTGCGTCTCCATCGATCGCCGGTTGCCGATCACAAACCCCGGTGTGATCGGTCTGATCATCTTTCTCATCCAACTTCAACCCTTGACGCGGATCTCGGTTGCTTCTATCATGGAAACTTTAGTTTTAGTCATTGGTTCATTTGATTTCCATCAATCTTGTTGGATATAATTACATGGTTTGGCATGATAATGTTTTCTCTCTTTTCTCATCTTTTGATTTGCTTGGTTTTGTTGATGGTTGGTTTTTCTGATGGCTCGAACCCTATCCTGTTGCTTCTTCATCAATTTTTTTGACCTCTTCAGAGACCTTTGGTGAATCCTCGAAGACCAGCACTGCTCCGTTCTCTGAAGTTTCTGCATGACTTCAATCATATCATCAATTCAAGACCTTGATATATTCTTCTCTCACTGCCGCTTCCATGCCTTTTGTGGTTGGATTTTAGACTTCTGCTTAGATTTGGAAGGCCTTGGCGCTGTTAACCACAATAGCTCTCGCACACATAAGCTTCATATTATAGAGTGTATGGTGCAGGAATATTATGCTCGTTTCACGACATTGTTGGATGACTTGAATAGTATAAGTTATTCTATTTCTAGTGACTTGAATGCTCAGTGCCACTGGTGTCATCGCCCAAGCCACCTTGTCGCCTCATGTTCGAAGCTTCCGCATGTTTCCCATGACGACATTGCACATTCCGTAGACTACTTATCAGTCTTACCCACGGTAGCATGTTAGTGTTCCTGATTGGTAATACCAATCACATAACATCTGCTTTGTTTAATCTTGATGGAGCTGCTTTTTATGACAATAATTGTAGTGTTTATTTCGGTAATTATTCTTCTCTTAATATGTCTCATATTGATAACTTCCCTTACTTTATCTTATGCTTTGGTTGGGTCTCATATTCCTAAGTATTCGTTGTCTATTAGCAAACTAACTCGGCATTTGAAGTCATTATTTGTTTTGATTTATCATTCTTTCACTATTGAGAACAAGGTTATCCATGAGCTCGTGGGTCGGGAATATAGCTAGTGAGAGGGGTACGTCTTAGACTAGAGTGTTGCAGCATTAGTTTCCTTTTTTAATTCGCCAAAACTTCTTTTGAGCTTTGGCACAATCATTTAGAACATGTTTCTTGTATTGTTATTTGTTCTTTATATAGAAACAATTGTTTATCAGTTAAAAATTTGTTTCCTAAGCACATTTATGTTCTCGTTAATTGGCTAAATACAAGTATTGATAGCTAGAGATCAATTTGAGAAACAAATTAGAAATGCAAGCTACACCAATAGACAATAGTTAAATAAGGCTTCCTTCAAAGAAATTACACTAAATAGGAAATATATCTTGTAAAAGTGCTCCGTTATTAAATTTGCTCAATATTAATACTCATGAAATGCCTCAAAAATATCATGAAACAAACAGTTTTGCTAAGAATACGCTCTCCGTAATTCATTTGAACGGAATTATATTGAGCTGATTTAAACTGAACTAAAATAAATATGTTGAAAATAGTATTTTGTATAACTAAATAAAGTTAAATTTCACCAAATTAAATTTACGTTGAACTTATTTAAACCGAACCGAATTTAATATAACTAAACTGGAGAACAAGGCCTTAATTTCAACATATACGTACGATATTTTTGTTAGCGTATCATAAGATCAGAAACTCTAAAAAGATCTAGACAAAATCTATTTACATACTCCCTCCGTTCTAGCAGTAATGACCTATTTTCTTTTTTACGATTTTCAATGATCATGTTTGACCGTTAATTCTCTAACTACGTATACCGATTTTGCATAATTAATGATATAAACAAAAAATACAAAGTCTTGGGAAAGACGGTCTTTCCATAAACTTATGGAAAGACGGGGTTTAATTCAAATAATAAAAGGTAAATGGTCTTGGTTGCAATATTAAAATTTTATTGTGCAACATGTAGTAGTTATAAAGTTTATAACCCGATTCATGCAACCCAAAAAATTTATTTTGATTTCTTATAATTTACGCTTTAAACCTTGGTCTTTCCATGACTTATGGAAAGACCGTCTTTCAAGAGACGGACTCTATAAAAAATATACAAAGACTTGAGTGAGACGGTCTCACTCATTCTTATAGTGAGACGAATGGTCTAAATACAATTATTTAGACCTGAGAAATGACTTAGGGTACATTATGTAATTTTTAAAACTTTACTTATTACTTGGTCTCACAATAAGTTATGGTGGGACAGTCTCACCATAACTTATGGTGAGACGGTCTCATATGAGTCTTTCTCGTCAAGTATTAGTTGTGAATTGATTTACATTAAAGGAAAAAGAGGAAAGGTGGTATGTTCATAAGATTATGGACATTCTATTGTATTTTTTGTTTTAAATGTAATTTTTTTATAAAATTTATATTTTATTTTAAAAGTTCAAACAGATAATAATATGTATTTGAATGTGAAAATATAAAAGTAAATAATATTTTTAAATCATTTTTTAAAAAATTTAGCACATAATTTAACAAATACCGTGTATAAGATTAAAAAAATACATTAACTGTACAAGAGTTTATGCACATGTCAAGAAATACACACTTTGGAAAATATCCAAAGAAACATATAACTACAAGTAATTAGTTGGAATCCATGCAACTTGACCTTGAAATAAGGTCGAAGATATTAACAAGCCAACGTGTCAGCGTTAAAGCAAATTTAGGATATTTCCTATTAACTCCGTTTCAATTAAGATGAATAAAATAAGTGGATGAAATTAAATATAGAAAGTAAAAAATAAAATGAGTGGATGAAATTGAAAGAATCTTGCTATAAAAGGAAAGTGTGTCAAATCCACAAAAATAACCAAAAAGAGAAAGTGTGCCACATCTAATAAAACGGAGAGTATCCAATATGAATTTTGACTGGCTTGATTTTAGAAATTTTTAATTATCTTGTATTTCAGTAGATATTTAATTAAGAATCTAAAATGGGTATTTAGATTCTTTTTCAAAAGCGATTCCTCGTAATTGTGGCGAGAAGTGAATTTGTAGAACGAGAACTTCAATGAAAAAATTATCTCAATAAAGAAAAGAAAATATCAAAATTTGTAAAACAGGGAATCCAATTGAATTGAAACAATTTTCCCACTATAAATAAGATTTTAGAGTGCTTGGAATGCTTGCTTCTCCCTCTGTCCAAATCCAAATTACCCAACTACGTTTTAATATTATTTCTCTATTAAATTTGACTGCATATTTGGATAAACATATTTTAAAAATAATATTATCCTAAATTCAACGTAACAAATAGTTTCTAAATATTGACTTTTTATTTGTCATTATTATGCATAGTTTAATATATTAACGGTAAAATATATTTCTCCAATAATGTACAGTGATCGTAGAGTAATTTGAGTTGGGACGAAGGGAGTATTTGATTTCCACAGCCCATCTAAACTCTTTAATTTATAAGTTATACACGCCAGGTAAATTTTACCAAACATTTCACTAATGTGATCATAAAAGTTGAATCCACATTTAATTCATTATTGTGCATTTTCAAATAGGTTAATGAGTATTTCAAAATTTTGAGTAATATAATTCAATAAAGTTAAGTTCAGTTAATTCAGATCATCCAAAAAAACATACACTAAATATTATGGTAAAATCAACACTAAAATTGTACAGCAATCATTTATAAGTAGAGAAAAGTGGATTTAAGTGATGAGCTGCCATAATCTCAAGACCGAGTCCACACAACATCCACGATGGTAGTTTATTTAAGGAGCATTTTGTAAGTGACACATCATTAATTTTGAAAAAAATAGGTAAGTACCAACCACCAACAATTGAAAAATATTTGAGAAGCACTTCTTTAGTGCCGCATCACCATCTCTTATAAAAAAACATTAAAATTTTATTTATATTTCATAAAATACCAATATCATGCAAATTAAAAATTATATTGTATTGACTAAATAAATATAAAATAAACATGTTTATTCTTTCATCCAAAATAATACTTTACATAAAAATTTACATGATTTGAAATTATCAATATTAATTTCAATATCTTAGTAATTTAAAAAAAACTATATTTGATCATTATTTTTAAAACGCTTGAAAATATATTCAACGATGTCCACTCTAAGTTGGATGTGTATATGTATTTAAGACGACTTACTCCCGGCATCTCTGTGAACGAATTTAGACTGGTAGACTTCGGTTGGCTAGGACTTTACCGTGCTGGTTGATGCGAGTTATAGATGTTTTACCTGCTAGATAGTTAGATGCTCAAGGGCATTAGACTTTAGGATGAGCAGATGTATTCCATCGCCCTTTTTAGTTTAGCTATAGCGTGTAACCGCGCTTCAGATACAGATTAAGTTTTTAACTTACTCTGTAATCTCACAAATTGCTTCCCTTCGAGAAATTATTATTAGGGTTTGGGGAGCCCAATAAATTTCCCCCACCAATTGTGGTTTCGATTAAAAAAATAAAAAATTATAGAACGGAGGGAGTACTATAGAGGCAAACATGAGATGGGCAGAGGTTTTTCTCTCCACCAACTACAATTGTCCAGATTCCACTAATACCAACCACGTGACTGAAATGCCACTCTCCACGTGAAATTTTATGTCTAACCAAATCAAATATTGCCACGAGGCATACTCCATGCGCACCCCATTGTCCCTCACGGGGCCTTGGGCTTTTATGCTGTACTAACAGTCTATCACGGAACCCCTAAGTATAGGACTGTCTATGTCGGTAAATTGCACAACAATAATTATGAAATTGTTTAACAAATTCTTCCTCCGCTCTACTAATATTGGTTCACTTTTTTTTGAGTTGATTTTTTAACATTAACTCATTCTTTTTTTTTTGGAAATTCTAGATTATTTTCATCCACTCGTTTTACTTTTTTACATTTTCAATGCATTCTCCACCACTAATTTTATCTTTTCTAAATCCAAGTGTAAAAAATGAGTGAGACAATGTTAGTAAACATGAGAGAGTATGTATGATCATTGTATATATAATTATGTGCAATAATGATAAATAAAAAATTGATATTTAGAAGCAATGTGTTACGATGAATTTAATAATATCACATACGATAATATTGTTGTTCATATATCTATTTAAATATGAGGTCAAACTTTAATACTCCCTCTGTCCCAGGTTAAACTGCAATTTTACTATTTAACAAGTCAACACTGTCAAACTTTGAACATGTATTTGAATGAATATATAAACAATAATATTATCATATGCGATATTGTTGGATTCATCGTAATAAGTAGTTTCTGAATATTAACTTTTTATTTGTTGTTATTATACACAGTTAAACATATTAACGGTCAAACATGTTTCTTAAATATCGTGAAAAAAAAAATTCTATGCAGGTTAAACTGGGAGGGAGGGAGTATAGAACAGTGTGATAAAAGTAAGTGTGCAATTTAGTATGAGACAAAGGGAGTAGATTCTTTATTATTACTCTATCCGCCCCAGTTCAAACTACACATTTACTATTTGACATCATTCTCTATCAAACTTTGACCGCATATTTGAGTAGATATATAAGTAATAATATTATCGTATGTGATATTTTTGGATTTGCCATAACAAGTAGTTTCTCAAAAGTAACTTTTTGTTTGTCGTTATTATACGTAGTTAAACATATTAACAGTTAGACAATTTTTTTTTATGAGCGTGAAAATATTCTATTCAATTTGATCTAGGGCGGAGGGAGTATCTACTTATACTAAAAAATAGTATATTCTAAAGGCAAAGGCTTGTATAAGACGGTCTTACTGTAAGACCAGAGGTTAAATTGTACAGAATTTAGTATGGGGTTTCTAATTTAAGTTTTAAAAGTCCAGGGGCTGGATGTGAAATTTTGTTATTTTACATTTAAGTCCAGATATAAATATAAATATTTCCTCTTCTTCTCCCACATTTTCCTCACATTTCCTCTCTCCTCTCATTTTCTTATTCTGCGTTCTTTCTTCCATTTTCTCTTTTCTCTGTGTTTAACCTCTTTCTTCCTTCAATTCGCCCGCTACTTTTCTCCGTTTTCTTCCATATTTCTTGTGCACGGTGATTTGCAATGAATGCAGAGAAGATGCGATTCAAATTCTGGTGATTTTTTTTGTTTTAGCTTTGGTTTCTGGCTGCCGAACACAATACGACCTTTGTTTCATGTTTATATTCGAAGGTAATGTTTTTGCTCAGATTTTATGCATATTTTAGTTATTTTTGTTTACTTTCTTTGGTTCATGTGATATACTAGGGTTTGTGTAGGTTATAGTGAGTAATATTTGGGAATTTCTTATTAGTTCTCATGAATTTGTGCTAATATTTGTGTTGCTGCTGCTGCTTGTTAGATGTTTAAGAAGACTTGCCTCACTAATACTGCAATGGAGAAGGAAGGATGATTTGTAAGTTTTCTACAGTGATGTTTCAAATACGTTTATTGATGTTTCTTATTTTCAACTTGATATTTCATGTTTTAGGCTTTCAGTGTTGTTATCCTTATTGGTGTGATGTTTTAATTTTAGTGTTTGATGCTTGTTGTGTTTTCATGCTTAAGTGTGCAATTGATGTTCATTTTTGATTGTGTGTGATATATTAGGATTTTGTTATGATTTGTGGTAATCTTTGTGTTGTTTTTTTGTTTCTTAGATGTCTAAGAGCACACACAATAAAGAAGTGGGAGAGGAGAGTTTAGTGAGTTTTGGGGAGTGTGCCTCTACAATGGGGGAGTTTTGAAGAGTGGGGGAGAGAGGAAATGGGAGAACTTGGGAGGAGAGTCTGCAAAATTGCACTCTTGCAAACTCTCCACTTTATCACATGGAGTGGGTCCCATGTGGTGAGTTGGAGATTTTAATGAGATAATTTGTATATTTTGGTCTAATATAATTGTGACATGTGTCTTTTTAATTTGTATTTTTAGTCCAATGAATTTAAATTAATAAAATACAATTATATCAAAAAAATTAAAATATAAAAATGATCCTCCCTTCGTCCCAGTCTAAATTACATAGATTTTTTACGGTCTTCAAGAATCAGGTTTCACCGTTAATATGTTTAACTACATATAATAACAAAAAATAAAAAAGTTGACATTTAGAAACTACTTATTACGACGTATCTAACCATATGACACACGATAATATTATTGTTGATACATCAATTCAAACATGTGGTCAAAGTTTAATTGTGTTGACTGTCAAATAGTAAGTGTGCAATTTAGTCTGGGACAAAGGGAGTAACAAAATTCGGACAAAAAATTTCATTATAAATAGAGACCAACATTCTTGATTCAATTCTCACATCTCTTCCAAGTTCTACTTTCATCTCTCTCAATCTTAAGAATTTTTTTGTAGTTTGTTGGTTTGATTCAAATTTTTGGAAATGGATTCATCGAATTCAAATTTCAATAATCAATCGACAAACTCAAATTCATCGAATTCAAGAATTCATTCCCAACAATCAAATCCAAAATTCCGCTACCATTTACTTTATAATTTTATATGTTTACAAAATTATTTTTTGCGGAAATAATTAAATATATATTTATATATATAACCATATATATGCATCATATTCAAAATATGTGGAAGAGGTGGAAAATGAGGTGAAAAATGATGTGGGGACAATGATGATGTGGAATTGAGTTATGATAGTGAAGTTAAATTGGAGAGGGGGGTTATGGAGGGGGTAGTTGAGGAGAGAGAGTGATTATATTATTTAAAAATTGAAAAAAGTGGGAGTTAAGGGGGGTTATAGAGTGTCACCATTGTGGATGCTCTCACCATACTCATCCCGCCTCTATACTTGTCGATTTCCCAATCATTCACCACCGAGTTTCAATCACCCATTTACAAAAAAAAATACCCCCTCCAATTTACTAGCATTAGCACATTTTCCTTGTTTGATATTTAAACATTGTCTTCCTTTTTGACAAAGTTTGGACTATCTTCGTACGCATATAATAGAATATTAGATAAATTAAAATCAGGTTAAAAAAAGGAATACTCTTTCTGATTAATTTTGTATATATCTTTTTCCTTTTCCAAATATGATTCTATCTTGTATAACTCTTGTACTCAGTATATATGAATACACACAGTCACAATTATTTGTGGGTTTTACATTCTATCACAAGTCACTCAACACTGGTACAGTGTTTCAAAAAGTCATCAAGAAATGAACAAATTAATTATAGGACGCAAAAAGTAGTAAACTCAAGTACATATTATATGACAAGATGATTTAGGATTCAGTGAACTTACACACTTTAGAAGTTGCTTCAACAAATTCCACGTTCTACGGATTGGAGATGCTTGTCCTTGAATGGTCCAAGAGCTTCAGAGCGACAGGATAAAGCAGGTCTGGAGGGGGTGAAATAAGAGAAAATAACAGTATCCGGAGAAAAGGGGTCAGCGGCCATGGATAATTTCCCATTGAACAACGGTCAAGGATACCCTCTTCAAACAAGTTTTTTCAATAGAATTGAGAGTGGTGGATAAAACGAGCCACCACTGGAGAAAACCAAATCCCCCGCGGCACCACCGGAGAATGACCCTAATTCACCGTCGTCGTGAAAGCGTTGAAGAAATTAACAATAAGAGTAAAGTGCTAAAATAACTCTACATTTAACCTGAAAGTGCCAATATAACCCTGCAAAATGAGAAAGTGGCAAAATAACCCTTACTTTATGATGTATGTGTCATTCTAACCCTGAGAGCTATTGACTTTAATAGTCAATACCGGAATTGGCCGGATTTTAAGAAAATGATGAATTTACCCTTGAATTAAAAACAAAGAAAAATGGAAAAGAGTTAAGTGCCTTTTATTCTTCTTCTTTCCACATTCCTTTTCTTCTTTTTCCCCTGTTCCCCCATTTCTTCTTCCTCGCCAATAAGTTACAACTTGTTTTGATAAGGTATGTTCACCTCGATTGCTTCCGGTTAAAGCTTAAGATCTAAGTGCCGAAGTTTCCTAGCAATAACGTAGCTTACCCATATGTTAGAACAATCTACTTCTTGTTCGGATGCTAAAGATCAATCAGACCAATCTAGCCAAAATTTGTGCAGGCGCTCAGCATTCCGAAGAATCAACATCTTGTTCACAATTTGAGCAAACTCGGTACCCTCTGCACGACAGTTACTAGGGTTAGTAGGGTTACCAGCATTAACGCTAGGGAT
>JAULKK010000008.1:13691097-13703843 GCA_032355705.1 Rubia peregrina
TTAACTTGTGAGCTTCGATTTTCAGTTGACACGGGGCTTTTCTACGGGGTTCAATACTACAACGACGTGCTTCTCCAATCGGGGGTGAGCGGGAACGTGCAGACAGAGCTGTTACTGAGGAAAGATCCGGGAGAGTTCACGTTTAGCGACGGATGGGCTTTTCCGAGAAGAATTTCATTCAATGGGGAAGAGTGTGTGATGCCTCAGCCCGATGATTACCCAAGAGTTCCAAAAAGTCACTCCAGTGCAACAGCTTTGCAATTCTCCTTTGGTATTTCGTGTGGTATTTTGTTGTCATTCATTGTACTTTTGATGCTTTTATAAGGTTTACAAAGCTTATAAATGGAAGAAGAGCTTGTTCTCCGAGGTTAGGTTACTTTAGGTTAGGCCGATGATGCATTCATGTAAAACTGCGAGTCGTGCAAGTTTTGTAGTACATCATGTTGAAGAGGCTGATTCAACTACCACCAAACATGGATCCATTGAAGAAGTGTCGGAACCATTTTTTTGCACATTTCGGCTGGGTAAACCTCTCATTCAAGAAGTACATCAGGTCAACTATTATTTCACGGTTCTTCTGTAACACTTTTGTGTAATAATGAAACATTTTCATACTTTCTTATCCGAGTTTGGTGAAGGTTGTGCTTGTGAGTGAAATTTAAGGGTGGCAAAATGAACTTGTAATCTGAATTTAAAACGTTTTATACATCTGATTATTGTGAGGCAAGTGAGCAATTTAAAATACAGATTATGTATAGGATAATGAGGTTGATCGTTTCACAAAATGGGCAAACCCGTAGGTTCACTCACTTTTCCCCCCTCAACCTGCATGTTGAGATTCAAAAGCAAACGAGTTTAGAAAATACAAATAATCTCCAATTCATATTTTGAAATCCACAGGTTGAGCGATTTTCACTCCAATCCATATTTAACCCGACATAAAATGGATTGAAATTAGTAATACCAATATTATTAGATTATCCATGTTACCCAACCCATCCGCAACCGCCCATTTGCAACCCCAGTGAAACCCAATGGATTGTTTTTATGATTGGTACTACATATCTTAGTTATAGCAAAACAGAGATGGAAATACACCACTAGCACATGCCTCCCAAGTGCCAACCACACCTCACCACAATTTCCTTAAAATTTTACCAAATTTCTCATTAACTAGAAGAAACTCTATAAATCATCCACGAAAGAGATCAGTGTACGAGATTCTGCAACTACTACATACTAAGGGAATGAAATGTAAAGAAGTTGAGGCATCACGTGATGACTGAGTGTCTTCAGTGAGACTTTACATACTCCTGAACGATGTGAAGCCCCTCAGACTCTTCTCCGTAATCCTGCAAAATGATCACCACCATTTTGTCATGTTTTTTTCTCGCATCAAATTCCAAGTTTCTTCAACATGGTAGACTGTAAAATTCGTATTTTGCACTATCCCGGAAATAATGCAAAGAATGAAGTAATAGAACATGTAATAACAGCACGAATCATTGTTTAACAGAAAATAATCGCCCAGATATTTACCTTCACGACAACACAGCTGCAGCCAAGAGTCTTCCTTGCATTCCCTCCATCATCAATCTTGCACAACTATAGAAATCAACGAAGGAAAAGCATGCATTAGTACAACAGACTATCAACGTGTTATTAAAACTGGTTAAAATTAGGAAGCGACAATACTTACTCCAGCCCATTCACCAAGAGTCTTGCCGCTTGGAACTGAAATCAAACTGACATTGTGATCGGCACAAAGAGCTTTCACAAGCTTAACATAGTCTGGCTGGTCGCAGTCCTCTGCTAAAACACAGAGCTGGGCAGCATGCTTTTCAATGATTTTGGCACCTTCATGGAGTCCTCGAGCAAGCCCTCCATGAGCCTTTGATTTCTTCAACACCAACTGCAAAGCAGACATTATGTCCATAGGTTCTCCAAGAGCTGGCACAGGAGCTTCTGCAGCAGCGGGAATAACAACATCCTCTCTGTTGCAGCAAATGATATATATTGCTAAGTAAACCAACTGCCAATAACAAGAACCGTATATTTATGCAAAATGACAAAATTGGCTAGCAGAAATCTGAACTGCAGTTAAATCACTAATGGTTGTGCAGAAGCTGGAACTCAATCATAGCAGTTAATTGGGTACTACCTTAACTACACTGATAAGATTCAGTCAGGTCCGAACAATGACGCCCTCTCTTTCTGACAACCCACACACATCTATTACAGCTGCAAACTCATACCTATTCCTAACCACTGACTAACCACTGACAATGATATCCACACGTTATGACCGGGTTTTAAGCACTACTACACTTCTATTTTTACTGACAGACAAAGTATAAGACACCATAACTTCTCCCCATCCAAACAAGCTAATGCACACCTAAGCCATCATAGACAGAAATGCCCGGTCAAGAATACTCACACTGAGTTGTTCCCACTCTAGAAGTAATAAATCACTTTCAACCAATGTGATCAAGTATCTGAAAACACATACCCATCTGCCCCTCCTGTTACAAATAACACTTGGGCTCATTGAGTTTTCAACACATTTTCGGACCCATTTCAATTTCATTCCATAGCACAAACAAATTGCCATAATTAATCTCAGCCTAAACCGGCAAAGCACTCCGAGGCCATTACAGAATAAAACAGCAGTGCGGAGTAATCCCCAAAAACCATTCTGAAATCACTCAGCCAAACAAACAACAATGCCAAACGCAAACAAGCATATTCTAATTAAAAAGTAACAAATAGCTTACTAATAAACAAATCAGCTAAAATCTCAACATCCCTCAAAACCACCGGAAACGACAAAGTAGAGAAACAAACAGATCTCAAAAGCAGCAGAAATGCAGCCGGATATTCCAGCAAACCTTTTAAGCAAAATCAGCAAATTTAAACTACGTCCCCAAAAGTACAACCCAGAATAGCAAGCAAACGTACCCAGACATTTTCGCTAAACCGATTGCAAACTGAGAAACCCCTTTTCCTGTTACATATATTCCAACAAAAACGAATTAAGAGATTTGATACAGATGCGCAACATGAAACCTATAAACCCAGAGCACAGAATAAAAACAAGAACCCATAATATTAGGTTTGTTTAACGTAGTAAAAGTTCGGGTTACCTGAGAATGCAGAGACCGGCGGCGGCGGCGAATCTGGAGAACGAAAAACACAGGCGCCGTAGAGGTTTCTATGGGTTTAGTTTATAAAGGTTATACTAATTTACGCTTTGGTCCTTGAATTTGTTCGGAAAAGAATGTGGGCCGATACGCAATTACGTTATTTTACACCTTACACAACAGAACCAAAACCAAAGGCCAAGAAACTGACAGTACGCTGCGTTTCATTTGCAAAAAATGGCCGGTGAATCATCATCATCGTCGGCGGCGGCGGCGGTGGCGATGTCAGCGGCGACGGAGGAGGAGATGACTCTGACGGTGAAGTGGAGCGGCAAGGAGTACACTGTGAGAGTGTGCGGAGACGATTCGGTGGGAGAGCTGAAGCGGCGCATATGCGAAGTTACGAGCGTGCTCCCCAAGCGCCAGAAGCTTCTCTACCCCAAAGTGGGCTCCAAGCTCGCCGACGACTCCACTCTCCTCTCGCAGCTCCCCCTCAAATCCTCTCTCAAAATGACCATGATCGGGTTCGCACTTGAAAAATGTTTTAGTAGATTTTTTAAGTTTTGTGAATTCTAGGTTTCGTTTGATGCACTAGGATACCTGGATTTTTTGTTTTCTTAGCATCAGTATATTCAGTGTACCTAAAAATTATTTTTAAAAAAGTTGATATTTTGAAACTGTACCTACGACGAAGCTAACAAGATCCCTAGATGATAATACTTTTCTCTATATTTCAGTTAATGTAAGTTTATGATGAAAATAAAATAGCAGGACTTAGGGAGTATATTTGGATTTTTGATCATGTAGCTTTTCACTAGGTTTAGGATGTGGAAATAGCACAGCTAGCAATCATGTGCTTGTATGTCATTGTCCTAACTGAATGCAAGAGTGATAATGTTTATGCCACCGTTGCGCTCAATTTAGTTCTCCGTGTACATGGAATGTATATGGGTGTTTGGGTATGGGAAATACGAAATGATGATGTGAAGTGTTTGCAGTTGGCCAAGTAATGTGCCTAGACCGTGGTCAATTTGTTGTAAATGGCATTTCTGTAGAAATGAAATTTAGTAGATGGGTTGTTATTCAGTACACCGTGGTAGCTGTTTGAGTTTTGGGTTGGGCATAGCATGAGGCGGAGATTGGGCATGTAATTGCTTTCTCATGTGAAATCTGATTGGTTTGCAGAACTGTGGAAACTGACATATTTTTGGATCAAGTGGATGCCCCGGAGGTCATGGATGATTTTTCGTTTGAGAACAAGGAATTCGTAGATATCCCTTATAAAGAAGCCAATAAGCAGAAACTTAGACGCCGCCTTGAGTACTACAAGGTACCTTGCTTCTTTCTTAGGGCCTAAATGCTTTTTCTGAACACAAGAAACCGTGTTACTCATCAAAACTTAAGTTTCTAGCTCTTTAGATTCGGACATGCATACTTACACTCAGGACATATCCAGTACTTGTTTGGTGCAACGTCATCGTCAGCTGAATTGTCATATTAGGTCTCCTGTGCCTTCCCTCCTTTTCTTATGCAGAGTTCTCCTCAAATTTTATGAGTTTGCTGAGCTTCTCCTTTGTCTTGTGTCAATTTTCTCTGTTGTGTAAGTTATAATTAATTGGGTGGGTAGATGAAGTCTTTCAATTCTTTCCTTGATAGGAAAGGAAGGAAAATGCTCTATTCCTTTTACTAGAAAATTGTCACCCATTCTTAACACTCTATTTTCCTTTGAGTCCTGATATACTTGCTAAAAAAGAATAGTAAGATCCTTTCTCCGTACGTCTATTTTCGATCTTCATGACTGCTTTAGCCTACTAGATTGTTTTTGCATTTGTTAACTTTGACTGCTAATATCTGGTACCACATTGTCCTGTTTCTTGATTTTGACTAGTGTCTACCACCATCATAGCACTCTTAATACGCGACTTGTGATTAACTTACTTGGTTCTGAATTTAGATTGTGCTTCGCAACCCATGCCGAGAAGGTAAAAAACTGCTTGTTCTTGATATTGACTACACCCTTTTTGATCACCGGTCATCAGCTGAGAGCCCTGTGGAACTGATGAGACCTTGTAAGTGTTTTGGTATTCTGTTTCCTTCCTTTCCTATGATTTGCATATAGATTTTAGATTACTCACTCGATCTTGTGTCTTGCAGATCTTCATGAATTCCTGTCTGCTGCCTATGCAGAGTATGATATCATCATATGGTCTGCAACCAAGTGAGTTTCTTTACCATCACCTCTTTCTATACTACAAGTCAACAACCAAACCTTAAAAGCTTCAATTGTTTTGGCTGATGATTAATGTATTTTTTTAAGACACAAGCGGGGTGTATTTTAAAGAGAACCAGTATCCTTCATATATGAGGGTTTTGTGTGTGTGTGTTGAAGGAGCTTTGCAGATTTGTGAGCCGTTTACAGTTGATCGCCTAATTATGTTCTCACCATTTCTTTGGTTATAACTGGATTTTATGGGACCTATTATCGATTAGTCTGTCCTCCCGTCTACAGCATGAAATGGATTGAATTGAAGATGGGGCAGCTAGGTGTACTCGACCATCCTAACTACAAAATCACAGCATTGATGGATCATTCAGCAATGATTTCAGTTCTATCAGACGTCCGTGGAGTTTTTGACTGCAAGCCGCTCGGCTTGATTTGGGGGCTGTTTCCCGAGGTTTGCATAGCTTCTTTTTTGCTTTGTTTATTCTATTCTGTACGGCATACTCTGCTGACACATTTCTTCGCAGTTCTACAATTCGAAAAACACCATCATGTTTGATGATCTGCGACGAAACTTTGCAATGAACCCTCAAAATGGTCTGCCCATAAAGCCATTCAAAAATGCCCACACCAGTCGTGACAGTGATCGGGAGCTCGTGAAGCTCACTCGGTATTTGCTCGATATTGCTGAACTCGAGGACCTTAGCGACCTCAATCATAACAAGTGGGAGTCGTTTAACTTGGAGAGTGTGAAGAGAAGACGACGTGAGTAGTTTAACGGGTATGGGATTGCATTCATTGCTTCCATTCTCTGAAGATGGAGCTCTCATTTCGTTCATGAATGCAGTAGACATATAAATAGTGTTATGGTTTCATTTCTGGATAATGCTTTTTAAGGTAAGTGCATCTAGGCCTTTTGCAGAAGATGTTGTAACCAATGAAGATCCTTGAGAAATCTCATGGTTCAAAATACTAGCCTTTTGTCCTGATGTATATTGTTACAGTACATGTGTTCGTGATTTCACTCAGCCAATTTTTATCATTATACAAGGGCAGTTTGTATGGTTAAACAGAGCCATCCTTATTTTAAAATGAGGATGAGACTAGCTTGTACTCTGATAAAATTATCTTTTATTTTCAAGATAATCAAATTTTTAACAATTTATTGAATGTAAAAACGTTTTTTACCCATAAAAGAGTCTTATGATATAAGTAAACTATCTTATAAGCTTCTATCAAATAGATCTTAATTAAGTAATGCCTTATGATGCGAGTAAAGTTGGAGTTTTTGATCAAAAAAGAGGGTAGGGACTTGCTATTATACTTTGAAAATTGATTTGAAAACTTGTCTGTTAAAAATTGTGTTCTGGTAATTCTTACGCGTTTTCTATTCATTGAAGATTGGATGATATGATAGGCAAAATTAACCGTATAAATCTCAAATATGAGGTATTTCTTCATACTAATTATCTTTAATAAGTTTGAAGTTTTATCATTATCTATTATGTTGCTATATTTACTATCGGTCTTATCAGTCAGCCCAGTTCAAAAGGAAATTATAGCTTAATAAAGTTGAATACGATAAAACTCCGTCATGATCAAGGGAGCTAGTTGTAAATATTTAGGAATTGAGGTTATAATTGTAACGGCGTCGTATTAGTCATGAAAAAAGGGAAAAATTTAGGCGGAAAAGCAGTTAGGCATCTTGTAACAGAATTGTATTCTTTCTTTCTCAAGAAATAAGTAATCTTTCTCCTTTAATTTCTCTATCCTCCCAATTATTTTACTTCCCTCTTAACGGCTCCAAACGTAACAGTCAGGATTAGATTAGGATTTAGTCCTATCGTAGAGCGAGGAAAGAGGAACGCAGGCCTATCGTTACAGTCAGGATTAGAGCTAAGCGCTCCTTGATAAGAATTTAACAATAACGGAAGCAACAAGATATAAGACACTCGAACATTAAGTCAAGATCCTATATTTTGACGATATCTTAAATGAGAATTATATTCATCGATCTTAGAAAAATAATACTCCGTAGTATAAATGGTTCAGTCATAGTTTAATGTATAATGACGTGGCAATATTTAAATTGTGTTTCACAAAGGTTATATCAAGACGATTAGACCAACTTTTTTCTCAATACTCCCTCCGTCCCAGAGTATTTGACATGTTTTTTTGTCAACTTTCTCAGACCATTTTGACCATCAATAACTTTCATTACGGATATTAACGGTACATTAAAATTTGATATTTAGAAACTACGTAGACATATGAGTATAACAATATCTCACATGATGATATTATAGTCTATATACTAATTGGAATTTATGATCAAACATGGTCTGAGAAAATAGACAAAAAAACATGCCAAATACTCTGGGACGGAGGGAGTATGAATTAGTGTCAAACTCTCAACAATGTAACAAATCGTTTCAACCGACAGTTGAATGATTAAAATGGCTCGTTACTGAGTTCATAGCTAATCAAAATGAGAAAGACTCATATGAGACCGTCTCACCATAACTTATGGTGAGACAAAGAACAAAATAAAGTTTTTAAAATTACAAAAAGTACTTCATGTTATCTCCTAACTTCAAACAATTGTATTTAAACCCTCCGTCTCACCTAAGTCTCTGTAAATCAAAATAGACCAAACCGGCCAACAAGCCAAATATATGGATCTAAATTAACTGGAAAGAGAGCAAAGATATTTACAAGTTAAGGACACCGAATTAACTTCATGAAAAGAAGAAAAAATACCCTTTCCGCATTGAATATAAAGACCAAAATTGCATATCTTGGCTTATAAAGGGAAGGTTACAACAGTTTGTAAAAATAATAAACAAAATCGAACCGAAAAGTATTACAATATATAAATGCTCAAATTCTTCGGATAACCACCTCAGATTAGCCAACTGCCAAATCGTTAATTTAGTGGCACTGACAATCAGGTGCACTAGAGGACTACAAGATTAAATAAACTTTCGAAAAAGAGCGAATAAACTAAGTTAAACAGGATTATTACCGGAATATTCAGCATTCCTGATGATACAAAGCGATGGCGTAAACCGTAAGGGCTGGAACATCATAACTAAGAGCGCTCAGCTTGATTATTGTCACTGCCAGGGCAAAATTAGTTGACAACTGTCCGGAGGCAATGCAGCAAAGGTCCTAGGTATATGTACAATCAGATGTTAAGTTGGCGAGGAACATGATCGCGTGCAGAACTGGTATCCTTCTGTTGTTTCAGAGAAAGGTTTGCGAGCTGTAAATCAAGATCTCTACTGCCTTTGCGTTGATGACCAGACATCTGATGCTGTAAATCGAAATCTTTACTGCCTCTGCGTTGATGACCAGGAGCCTGATGTTTTTGAGGTTGTAGTGGCAGAGGCTGCTGCTGCTGATACAAAGCTCGCAGTCTTCCTAGCTCTCTCTCCAGTACGTCGTGCTCAACTACACAAGGCAGCGACTATCTTAGTTACTGGAAAGCAAATATGAATTTCTATCACCATCAGTAATTTAATCACCATGTAATTTTGCCAAGAAATTTTAGCATCAGAAGTTTTCAATTATACCCCAATTTATAATGAACAAACTCATCACAATCCTACCAGTACGGGGAAAGGAATTCTAGTAGTTCACAGGTAGAGAAAACTGTTGATTTTCTATCAATGATTTTGATATAAAGAGCAGCCACCAAAATAGACTCACCGTATTTGATAAGTTGCTCCTGAGCTAAACTTTCCAAGCGTTGTTTTAAAGCCTTATTCTCCATGCTCAAAATAAGATCTTGCTGATTGAGAAACTCAAGCTCAGCAGAAACCTCTACACCTTCCACCTGCCATCAATATGGTCAGATATGAGACATGTTAACAACTACTCCTTTCCAGCTCAGCTATGTACTGTAGATTCCTGGCCCGAGAACGCTGAGCAAATTGCCTACAATTTTCAGCATTTTAATCAGCATTAACCGACAGGAAAAGTTTTGCAGCAATCATAATTGGATGTGGAGCATAGTTCCAAGATTTTCCCTAATAATTATGAGGCAAGAAGAACATGGTATAAATGCACAATAGTTGAAAATAACTACATACCGAATGCAATTTTTATGCAAATGATTTGCAGGCAGAACAAAAGGTGAACATATATAGTTATCATTTAGATCCACCAACGGAAGCATGACCAATACAACATGTGCATTCATAGGCAAAACCAAATTCCAAAAGGTATTCCAACTACTATAAATATGTTTTCACTATGCAATCATACTCAACATATACACATTAAACACTAGGACTTCACACATTGATACTCAAACATAATATTTCATGACTATTATACTAACCTCGTGCCGTAGGAGAGCTTGGTGAATGTAGTGAAGCAGGGTAATTGAATTCATCTGCAGGTGAGTCGTTATATCCAGCCATGTCATGATCAGAAGTACTTGCTTGATTTTCGGGCAAAACTCGACTAGGTTATGAAATCTGAAACCATTTTCTTCATTTAGTTGTTATTTTCCATGGCCTTCGCTTGAAGAAGCGCATCACTGTTGCTATCTAAGTCAGACACTGCCTCTGCTCCACACAGCATAGTCAATTCTTCCTGTTTCACAAGGAGAAGACCAAGTAAATTATGATGGCATGCTAAAGAATTTCTGAAGGGATGGGGAGAAGCAGGGGAGCGGAAATCTATCTAGGACGGTATCCAAAATTATTTAAAATATAATTATGAACATATGATAAATTCTCAAAACAGTAGAAACTTATCGAGTGACATCAAATAATCTCTTTAACTGACCTTTATGGTGTTATTTTCAGCAGTAAGCTTCGCACATTCCTCAGAGATCCTATGTAGCTCATCTCTCAGACCACGGTTTTCAGCATTCAAAGCCTCTACTCTGTGCTGCAACTCTTCACACTCAGCCTATAAATAGAATGAAAATTTACTATTTTAGTCAACTGATAGATCTTCAGAGAGGCCTTCAGGAACATCAGTGGGATAAAAGTATCAAGAGTAATAGATTGCTAGAAGGCTAGAAGATAAGCTCAATCATCTATATTCTTAGGTATATTCCACAACCAACAAAATTATACACATATATAGTTCGAGGAGATAAATGATAAGCTGCACAACAACCTGATAAAAGTAATCTATGAACTTCATCTCAAGCAACACATACCTGCGCATTCTTGATCGCCTAGCAGATTCACGATTAGATTGCTTTCGCTTCTGTCTTTTCATCCTTCGCTAGTCCTGGGAAATGAAATTATATAACTCTGAGTGATGAAGCAACTAAATTTGACAAACTACATTACATTAATCAATGCAACAACCCATTATTACATATCTGCAACAACCCATTATTAATCAATGTAACAGCCCATTTTTTGTTTGAGGTGCCCTCTTTTCCCTCGGGAGTTTTTGTAACAGGTTCAGTAGCAGCGACTGGTAATGATAAACTACATTCCAGAATCAGATACATAATAGCAGAATCGGATACATAATAGCATAAACAACTATAACATGACAAACTACATTCTACATACAGATACATAATATCATAAACAACAATCCTCATATGAAATCGGATACCTACATAACATCAATCCTCATATCAAATCGGACACATACATAATAGCATAAATTTCAAATCGGATACATAATATCAAATATGATACATAATAGCAATAATACCAAAACCTCCATACAGAGGTTACCAAAATGGACCTGGAAACCTGAATTTATCAGCCAGGAAGCGACTCGGCATTGACTAAGCGTTGACACGACGACGAACTCGTCGGAGAATCTGGTGCGCACAAGCGAGCTGGAGTTGATGCGCAGGACGAATCGGGCACGATGAGTCGACGGCGAATTGGAGTTGATGCGCACGAGACAGAGAGGGCACAGCGAGAGGGGCACGTCGGAGAGGACACAACGAGATGGAGTCGAAGTGCACGAGCGGAGAGGGCACGGTGAGAAGGGCACGACAGAGAGAGCACATCAGAGAGGGCACACAGCGAGATGGGCACGGTGACTTGGGCGGAGATGGGCACGGTGACTTGGGCGGAGATGAACTCTTGGACATCACGAAATTGAGGCTGAGAAGAGATGAAAACCATATCTGGAAGTTTGGAAGAGATGAACGATTACAATAGAGACAAGGGGGGGCTGAAGTTAATTTCATGGAAGTCTGAGGACCAAACTTCAATAGGAAAAAATAAGGGCAGGTTGGACATTTCCCATATAAAATGGGGCTGTATTGAGCAAATGGAGGGCTGCCTTGAGCAGCTCCGTAAAAATATGGACATGACTCATTTTGATCCATTTTATAATAGGTCAAAAAATGAGTCGGGTAAAAAAGGCTGGGTTGAAACCAGTCCTTTTCGTGAGTTGAAAATTATTCCACTCACGGGTTGAAAATGGGTAACCCGCAGGTTTCAACCAATATGGGTTTATATATCAGCCCATATTGTAAAATCTGTGGGTTTCAACCTATATATTAACTCATATGAGTTTATATACCAATACATATTGATCCATGTGGGCTTATATGTCCATATGGGCAAACTCACAGGTTTCAATTCATATGGGTAAATTAGCAGTCAACCTGGCAACCTAACCCGTTTGACCCATATTTTACAATTACTCACTTAACTCATACTTACCCGAATTTAAAAATACAGAACCCACTTGATCCATGAGTTACGAGTATATTTTACCACCCCTAAGTGAGATTGTACCTTTTATATTTTTAAAATTCAACCAAATGATGTAAATGTTAGGGTGTATCCAACCTTTTTATAGATTAGATATGGATATATATATATATATATATATATAATTGATAGATCCTTACACTAGTGGAGGAAGAGGGTAAATAAAGGCAGTTCCATCGAATCAGAGAAAACACTTTAGAACTGCTTTCTCTGGTTCAGCCTTTGATTGATTTCAATCAAAGGCGGTTCAAACAAGCACCTTTAATAGGGTCCGTACTCGGAACCTATTTCTGACCTTCAAAAAAATATATTGGTTTCCGGCAGCGAGGAACGGAGGAACCACCTTTAATTTGATCTGAAACATGATATTCGATCTGAAACTTCACCATCACTGTAACTTCACCACTAAGTTAAATCATTACACAACAAAAAACAACAATAAAAGCAACGTGAAACTTCACTGGCGCTAGGCTTCGACGCGGCGAGGGGCGTGTCAAGCATGTCATGGCGAGGGTCGAAGACTGGAGGCGGGGAAAGAGCGGTGAGTGTCATAGGCCGAAGTCGAGGGCTGGAACGGCGAGTGGCAGGGTTGGAAATGCGGAGGCTGGGTTGGAGCGGCGGTGGGGTGGAGGCGGTGGGGGGGGGGGCGGAGGCAGGGAGAGTAAG
>JAULKK010000008.1:13722384-13732993 GCA_032355705.1 Rubia peregrina
ATTTCTTCTAATTTACACTTTAAACCTTGGTCTTTCCATGACTTATGAAAAGACCGTCTTTCAAGAGACGGACTCTAGGGCAATACATAATAGTTTAGAGGAACAATTAATCATCCAAATCTAATCGAAACGGGTACATTCCGAGACTCATTGGACTCCGTTTTAGGTCTCCCTCTCTTGCGCAATTTGGAATTCTCCAATTGCAACTTCTTATTCTTAATTGCCAAAAGCCCCTCTTGTATTTCATCCTCCAACTTCTGCAATTCCTCCAAATTTAGATCCCCTAGATCGTCCATCCCTGTCATCCGATGCAGCGAAAGTTGCAAATCAGCTATTTTAGGCTTCATATCCCAAATTTCAGGCTCGTGATTGGGAATTTTTTTATCTCAATCGTTCATTGTACCGTGAAAGAATATTGTTCGTGCAGGTACTATCGAGTTCATAGAGTTTACCAGTACTAGAAAAAACAATAACGGCAACCTCACCACTACACAAGATAGCCAATTGCTCAGCCTTCTTGAACAACCCTGATTTACGTTTTGAGAACGTCACTTGTCTTGTGGTGGTATTCTCCTTGATCTCGATTTTCCTTGGCATTCTTATAAAATATACTTATAATTATGAAAGGGCAATACAAAATAGAAACTGAAACTTGTTTAGATTTTATGGATTTCGTGTCCTTTAAATAGAACATGAACGTAAATCCGAAATCATTGAGGATTTTTGGGATTAAGATATTTATCTAGGAGTACTCTTTCCTAAAACAAACAGCCAGACAGGAAACTGAAATTTAACTAGACATTTTTGACCGGAGGGTCTAAATATAATTATTTAAAGATGTAAAATGAAATTGGGTACATTATGTAATTTTTAAAAGTTTGCTTATTACTTTGTCTCACCATAACTTATGGTGAGACGGTCTCATATGAGTCTTTCTCTTTGTATTTAACTTTGAAATGATCCGCTAGACTTGTAACTGCGCTCTTTCACAAATAATTTGGACCTCAACGTTTGAAATTTTGACTGAGTTAGTAACTGACATTTTGACCTAAAAAGGTAACTTTACATTTTGATGTTGTTTAAGAAATTTATCTGAAGATTCATATTTTCTATATATTTTTTCAATAATGGGTTATCTATTTCGCGTAATTTTATAATTAATAAAACAATAATGATCATTTTTTATTAACACAATAATAAATACTTTAACCACTGCAAAAATAAGAAAGTCTTCTGTTAAACCGACTAACGATTAGACCAGTCACGAAATTCTTTTTAATAACTTTTGAGTGATGATAGGGAGAGTGAAAATTCATAGCGAACTCACAGTGAATGATGTGGATGCTAGTAAAAGACTAAATCACTAGTTATTTTCCTTAAATTATGTAAACAAATAGGGATTCACATCAGTCACAGTGTAATTTCAAAATAAATTTTCACTCTCTTTATCATTACTCATAAATTTTATGATCAAATTATAATTATTTATACATTAGAATACATTTTAAAAGTTTATAAAAGCTGTAGAAATCTCACTGTAATAAATAAAAACAAACATTAAATCACAACATTAGTTACGTCAATTACAAAATGGCATTTCTAATTGTTAATAAACCTAAAGCAAGACTTTATGCTACAAAATACAATACCAATAAATTAATATAGTTATTGCAGAGATGAATGACATCATTAGTTTACATAAATAAGAAAATTGACTTTAAATTAAAGTGATTAACATTATTAGCATTAAATTTCTAATTCTCTCTTCCAATATAGAAAATGAAATATTCTCTTTTCTCCAATTTTCCATTTTAGAGAACTTGATACGGAATTAAAGAAATGATCAAAATCTCCAAATATAGATAGAATCTCCATTTTACATCCTGAGATTTTGATTTTGATCCTCGAATTTATTTCGTCGTTGAACGCTACGGTGAGTTTGATACGTTGATTTGACCGGACATGTGATTTACATTTTGAGCGTACTATTCTCCCCAATTTCACACATGCAAATATTCAAATTTCATTTATGTGGAAACTTGATCCTTACTCCCTCTATTTCATAATATTTGTCGTTTTAATAGTGTCGTTTTATTATCTACTATAAGAGACTTCTTTATACTTTAACGATGTGAAAAAAAATATCTTTGTATTCTCAGGGCATCACGAATGCTACCCAATAATAGTTCCAACTTGGAACAAAAAAAAACTCCAAATTATCAGAAGAAAACAAAACCTGCCATAATGGTTCAGCAAAACAAGGAAAACAGAATTCTTGCAATTCTTCCATCTAGGAAGCCAATAATAGAAAAATGAGACCCTATGCCAACACACACAAAATCAATCATGTACTCGTACTAGTATGTAACTACAAACCTAAGATGCTCCGCGACTTGGATAGATCAATGATAGCAACACCATCTCATATGTGACAGCTATAGAATATATAGATCAGTCAAGAACACAAACAAGTAGCCATATCTACTTCTTTACCACTGCTATTCTCTGTCAACAGTCCTACAGTCTCTACGGCATCATCAATCAACTGTCCTACAGTCTACTGCACACTATATTATCCTAACACATTTACGATTTTTTGACAGAAAAACAGATTAGTACACATCAAGAGGCATCTTCATCCCACTTCAAAACATCAACTAGCTTTACCGAATAAGTTACCTGAAATTCCATTTCCCACAGCCTTCTAATCCACATCCACTCTCCAGGTTTCTTGAACAAAAAGTGAAATCTCTTTCATGATGGCTACAACTTTTTGCAATGAGCAAACAAAGCTCATTTAACCTAAATCATTTAGAATGAATCAGGAATGCCAATATTATCCACATTTCATCACCGGCAAAAATTTGGTCAGCAACCACATGCAATTGTCAGGCCAATTTACAATGACAAAATTTTCACTCTTCTTCAATAGAACCGATCAAGACCTCATAAGTATAACTAGTTCAATTAGTATCTACGAATGACTTTCGTTAGCAGCTCAGCCAAATGGGCACATTGAGATTCACTCAAGGCTTCAAAAGCTCTCTCTTGACAGCAGCAAACAATGAGTAGTGAAGTCTCAAACGCAAGGCCGCAAGGCCGGAGATGATTAGTGTTAAAAAGTAATGGGTGCATAACGAGGCATGTTATATAGTGAAGGCAATGGCACTTGGAAGCAGTTTTATATGTACAAACTGGTGACCTCAAAGGTAATAAGCAGAGGCAACAAGCAGATTTTACTTCTTGACCCCTTCTAAGAAAGAATCTCTGGGGACTTGGTTAGGCCATTGTCAAAAGTCCACAGATTCACCATAGGTCACAAACCGCTATCTGCATGTATGACTGGAAGAGAACACCTACATAAAACAAGTGACGATTTAATCATAAATCCAACATAACTTCTCTAAGTCCTCAAAGAAACAATGTAAATGAGAAGCAATTAGCAGGTAGTACAACAAAATTCGAGAATCAAAATCATACATGAAAATATACTGAGCCCATAATGTGTGGACCACATACACATTACTAAATCCCCTACAATCTTGCATTCACCAGTTCACCTCCACTCTTAATCTTGCATTCACCTTCATGCTTTTCTTGCAATATAGTCCTTGAAATTTAAAACTAATTACCAGTAACACGTAAAGATAACGATGAGCATAGCAAATCAAAATAAACAGGATAGAATAGTTGCCAATTTTGTACCAGATGCAAAATTCACCACCACCGTATCTCTCTCTAAAACAATGTTCCATCCACAAGTTTTTATGGTTAAGTTGCTAGGTATTAATTTCCTCAATAAGATCAAGACAGACACAGATGTTAAGGTTTAAAATGATGATGACTTCCAGCATATTTTCATCCAGTTGAACAATTTAGGCTTGGCGGTGGTTGTTGAACAATTTTATGTCAAGAGCTATATAATTTTTTTCTCAGTTATTCGCCATCCAGCATGTGTTGTACATCATGAATGCTGACAGAAATACACGCAACAATAAAAGAGGACCGTAAATGCAAACACCAAACTCCTGCAGTTAATATGTTTACTTCATATTCATCTAGCCTCCAAATCCTCATTGTATTAAACAATCCACACACACACACACTTATTTATTTATCTTATGTTACTAGCACCAAGGGAGTGGAAACATGCCACGGTACAACCATAGCTGCAAGCTATTAAGGTTTGATTGTGTGCCTTGAAGCAAGAGATAAAGTGATTAACGCACTACCTTATAGTGGACATTCAATTATGGTGATTCTCTCTCATTGTTAAACCAGCAAAAAATACAAAACCTCAAGTATCTAAGACAAATTATCAACAAAGAGATACCGAGAAGCAATAATTACTACCCGATGCACGAATACAAAATACTTTTCAGTTGGAATGGAAAAGAGCAAATCAGAACTGGTCAGGTTATAGCAATTTTACTAACTAGTGGTTTCTTAATAACTATTAAGAAAGAATAAAAATAAAAAGATTAAAGAAAACAATAAACTAGAGATTTCTTTCCTCTAAAGTGACAGAGATATGCTTTAATTAAGATTGTTCTACAAATCTAAAATTACTCCAAGAAGAGGACAGGCATGATGTCCTTTTTTGAAAGGTGGCAAACATGCATAACCACATAGACTAAAAAAAGACAGCTCATTTCAGCCTTTCAGTGGCATCAGATATACTTTAATATCAATTAACAAAAGAAAAACACGTGGCAGACATGCATAACACGTAGTAGATGGAAAGTTTCAAGACTTCTCATCTTTAAAATAGTTGGATAGCGCTGATTGATGACGCGAATCTAGAAGCCACAAATATCAATAAATAATGGGTTTAGCTACAGACCAGCTAGTCCTCGATAAATACACTGTCATTTGTTCTTACTTCATTACCCAACTGGTAGAATCAGATTAACTTCTTCTATGAAAAAACTGAGGGATTCTTTTACGCTCTTCGAAATAAAATCCTATTGAATCTTTTTGCCCATGTTTATTTGCTTATCTTTCTTAATTAGGCGGTTGTTACCTTTCTTTCACTCTTTTATCATAAATCTGTTGAATTCTAAGAAGGCCACCCTCAGGTTATGAGCATCACACAACAACTAGAAAAACTAAATCACATGCTCGAGCAAAATAAAATAAAATGTGATAAGATTCTAACAGCAAATTAGTAAACTAGTTCAGAAGCATGGGTCCCGCTACTTTAGATTGCAGTAATGGCTTCCCCTAGACTAAAATTATAATCTCCAATCCAAAAACCATGCCGCTTGCCTCAGCTAGTGACGAAGCAGGAGATAAAACACAAATGAGGGTGAAAAAATGCAAAATAAAAATGGAAGGGCAAAACTAGTAATAAAAATAATAAAGTTCAGTAATTGACAAACTTGTAGCTGAAATTAATTTAACCCAAATAAGATTTAATAAACAAGACAAGACAAGAAAAGATATAGATGACAGCTGTGCCAGGGAAGTTCAGTAAAATATTAGCTTACACACTGCAACAATTATCCTCAAGTCAAAGGAAATTTAATGCGGGGCTAAAGGGGAAATAAAATAAATATACCAATCTATTTTCATTGGAGCAATATCACATGTCACTAGGATTTTAATTTTTCCTAATCTGTCTTTACGTTATTCAAACCTGGTCTTTTATTTTAATACTATTTAGACTCTCATTTCCTTATGTGGCAGAAATCCTCACTATCAACAACATTCCATTTTACAATTAGAAACTGCCACGTATGCCAATACGCTCTTGTAACGTACAGCTAAGGTGTTGGCTAGCATGTTGCATATAGAAGATGAAAAAAGGCTTCTTTTTCTTTTGTGGCCGGCTACAAAACGGCATTCCACAATGTGCCAGAAGCAGAGAAAGATAGGCTTACCTAGCCTGATTAAGAAAGACATCTCTATTTTAGAATAGATAAATATACCATTATGCGTATAAGCATTTCCATTCATATAAGAACTCTTTAAGCTAATAAATATGCCTTCACAGATAAAATGTGTGTGACAGATGATTTAAGCTGAAGGTGTGGAACATATCTTGCTAATTATTCTGTTTTAACAAATTACTTTAGCATTAATCTCAGCTTATGATGTTTGATAGACAATGCAACTACGGAAGGCCTGAGTATGTTGCCTATAACTAATGCAATTAAAACAATGGTTAGATAAGATGGGGAAAGATGTGGGCACACTACAGACAGTTGGAGACTTATAAACTCTGAAGAATTGTGACCAAATAGAGAATTTCCTATGTGTCAATCCTTACGGCTCTACGAAAGACTCAAATTTCTTTTCTTCCCATTTTGCTATTATTATCATTATTGTTATTATTATTATTATTACTACTACTATTATTATTATTGTAAATATAAGCCCTTATGGACCTCCTCAACAAGGCAAAGATGGACGGACAATCACTATCTTACAGGCTTTTACACTGGGAGAATGTGAAGTGGTTTTCTTCTTTCCACTTTTTCAAGGGGACGTAATAGTAACATTGTATCTGCTATCATAATGCTCAACAAGTTACTTGGAGTATGATTATGATATGTCTTCTTTCCAATGTTTTTTGTTAGTCTGGATCAGAAGATACACAATAATTATATAATAGTATCAGATAACATGTCAAAGGAACGAAAAGTCTTCCAAAGTCATTCATCACCTTCTGATGAATATCCATGGGTTAAATGGACGTCGTGGCTTACATTGTAACTTATTTTATGGATACCCTCACCCCCAGTAGGTTAGGGGTTATTAAAAATGATCCGGCAATTATATTCAGGGTGAAGGAGTGGGCACTCTACAGTTTATTCATTTCATCACCAAGATTCAATTTTTTGTCACTGATAATAACTGCAGAAAGAGTGAAAATAACTCCACCATTTGGGGGGGGGGGGACCTAGATGGATGTCTGGTGTACCGCCTAATACTTAACTAATAGCTTAATTATAGAGAGGATCCAACATTAAGAGAACATCCAACAGTTTCAGAAGCTCATGTTGAATATTAATACATTACACTGAAGTTCAAACTACCACGAAAAAGCATAAGGACCACAGAGTCTCATTATAATTATCTTAATGTTAAACCATCCCCATGTCCAATCACCAGAAGAATTACAGCTTCCAGAATCTTTCCCTCATGTATGCAGAAATTTAGACAGATATACTTAGCTTCATCAAGCCAGCCTGCAAGATGGATAAGAGCCTACAGAAAAGCCAGAAAGAAGCAAAAATGAAACAGCCATTGCTGAAAGGAAAAACATTAGCATAGTCCAGATAAATTATTAGTAAATATCGCACTGTAAAGAAATTCATCAAGACTTCTAACTGAACAAAAGATAAATTTATTGAGATATCTAACCATTGAGCAGCATCACTAAGGAACTGAGAAAAGCAAGCAACCATTCTCCCAGCGAATTCTGATTTCCCTTCCAACATGAAGTCTCTTCCCTCTAACAATTTTCCCCCATTTGCCAATAAGATTGTAATAACTTCCCCTCCATCTCAGTTTCATTAAATACAGATCACCAGTGTCTTCATCCCGAGCATTAACATTTATCTGATGCTCATTCCTTATCTGCTCACGGGCTTGATTTGTCCAGTAGAAAAGAATGTGATCCTCAACAGCTTTTCCAGGTAAAGTGAGGAATGGGTGATTTGTATCCACATCAGACGATGTAAGTGCTTTCTTAATTGGCCAACTATCATTTCCCGAGGCTGTAGCAACAAACCGTTCCTGAGGAACAGAGAAGTACAAACATTCATTCATCCAGCGCAAATTAATCTCTTTTCCAACACCCAGTCCTTTCTGTCGAATAATTGCTCCCCACTTGCCAATCAGGTTATAATAATTACCCCTCCATTTCAGTTTCATCAAATATATTTCACCAGTATCATAGTCTCGAGCATTGACATTTACCTGCTCTTCCCTTCTCAGTAGTTCTCGTTGTTCCTGAGTCCAATTAAGAAGAATGTGGTCTTCAACCAATCGGCGAGGCAATGGAAGAAATGGATGGTTGGTGTCCACATCAGACAACGTTAGGACCTTCTTAATAGGCCACTGGTCATGCGCAGGAGCTGCTGTTAGTGCTAGTGACGGTGTTGCAGTTGTCCGAGTGGGGTTGATTGTAACAACCTGCTGACGAGGAACTGAAAAGTGCAAACATCCATTAGACCAGCGAATATAAATGTCTTGACCGACATCTAGTGCCTTCCCACGAATGACTTTTCCCCATTTGCCAATCAGATTATAGTAACTCCCACGCCACTTCAACTTCATCACATACATTTCACCAGTGTCATCATCCCGTGCATTGAAATCAACTTGGCCTACTGCCCTCAGTTGATCCTGTTGCTGCTGTGCCATATACACTACGATGTGATTATCAACTTGCTGCCGGGACAATGTGAGAAATGGATGAGTGATATCAACATCTGACAGTGTGAGAGCTTTCCTGATAGGCCATTGAGGTTCTTGCACTGGTGGGGGAACAGCCAGTGCGTTATAGTACGCTGACCTCTTCATGCTGAAACCTATACATGATAGAAAAATAACACAATGAATGAAAGAGACATGGAAACAGAAAAAATGACCAAATCCTTTTGGACCAGACATGGCTAGACTTCTTTAGAACCATGGTGTAACCTCACCACCAAGGCTAACGTATTCGCTAAATGCTTATAAGTGTGTGGCCTACACTAAAATGCAAATAAACGTGCTTGAAAACAACTAAGAGACCCACATTTATGCGCATCAAGCCTTAAACAGCAATAAATCAAAAATAACAACCCACATTCGAACAACAGTTGTAAATTAAAGCCAGCTTAGTCACAGACGGAAAGATCATAACTAAAATCACTACACAAATAACAACATCCCTCAAGACATTAACCTAATAAGCAACAAACTTCCATCCAAGCTTATGCATCCAAAAAAACAAACACCACAAACACTAACCTACTTTAGCCTATCATTTTCAGAATTGACATCTAGATTCCGGTTCAGCTAGCAAAACCCTAACCTAATCAGTTAACTTCTAAGCATACGCATCCAACCAAACAACAAAACATTAAAACAACTCACATTCGAACAGCAGTTGTAAATCAAAGCCAACTTAGTCACAGACGGAAAGATCATAACTATAATCAATACACAAATAACATCCCTCAAAACACTAACCTAATAAGCAACAACATTCTATCCAAGCTTATGCATCCAAAAAAACAAACACCACCAACACTGACCTACTTTAGCCTATCATTTTCAGAATTAACATCCAGATTCCCGTTCAGCTAGCAAAATCCTAACCTAATCAGTTGACAAACAAACAGTAAAGCTCAACATACACAAAAAAGCTCAAAAAACACTCACCTGAGAGATAGACAGAGAGAAACCCTACAACCACCGAAATCCTTGAAACGAACCTGCAAAACAGGAAATGATATAAAAAATCAGCCGCTTAAAAACCTCAAACCCACAGCCACACAAAAAACAGGTGAATCGTGCTTACCCTCGACGCGATCGCGAGTTGTACAGCAACAGAAGGAAGAACAAAACCCTAGATTAGATCCTACGGAGAACGAGTAGAGAAGCAGGAGAATTGAAGGGGGAGATATACACGTATGTGTATATATTGGAGTTAAGGAGTTAGGTGGAGAAGAAAGGGCGGGAGGTGGAGGAGGAGGAGGAGGAGAGCGGCGGCGAAGGCGTGGGCGGTTGAAGGAATCAGGGAAGATAAGCAACACATTTTCTGAGGGAAGACAACAAACATGTGATATGGAGAGGAAGAAGACGATATAAAACGAGGAGGAGGAAGAGTCTTCTCATGTTTTTGGGCACATTTCAACATGTATTTGGTATGTTTTACCCCACCCTTCTTTCCTTTTTACTACTCTACTTAGCCATATGGGGAAGATGGGTGGGGAGCTCATTTAATTCAGCCGTTACCGTCACATTTTCCTTCTTCGGGATTCTACTAGCATCTCGAAGATAAGGTCTCTGACGTGTCTGATTTGGCTTTTTGTGAAGGTATCGCGTGATAGTTACATTTTTTGAAATCTGTAGAATGATCTTTGACCGAATAAGAGTATTATTTTTGAAGTCCCTCACTTTGAGTGTGGTGTCATGTGATGCTCACGATTTTAGAAAATTGTAGAATGATTTTTTACCGTTTAAAAATTATTTTTGAGGCCCCTTGTTTTGAGTGAAGTGTCATATGATGTTTGTGTCTATAAGTCATTGTAGAATGATCTCTACTCATATTGTAGTATGATCTCGGTTCAATTAAAAATAATTTGTGATTTTATCTGATTCATTTTCTTCTCTAATTTTTACTTTAAAGTTTAATTTTAAATGTACCAAATTATAAATTATAGCAATCTAATGTCCTTGATCCTGGCAACATTTGATGGAGGTACACAAATTGTAGAATGATCTCGGTTTAATTAAAAACAATTTGTGATCTTATCTGATTCATTTTCTTCTCTATTTTTTACTACAAAGTTAAGTTTAAATGTGTAGAATGATAAATTATATCAATCCAATTTCCTAATATTGACAACATTTGATGCAGGTACACCAAATTGTAGAATGATCTCGGTTC
>JAULKK010000008.1:13849397-13865297 GCA_032355705.1 Rubia peregrina
ACCAGTCACCCCTCCTACTCGCTGGCGAATCAAAGCGGCAGAGCTTGTACCCTAGTCTTCTCCGGAGCCCGCCACACTGCCACCCTAAATCGAAGTAAAACCCTAGTCGCCGGGGTTAAACGAGGAGGAGCAAAACCCTAGTCGCGGCGGGGACGAGCGGCGACGAGGATGAGCAGTGGCGGGACGAGCGGCGATGGGGACGAGCGGCGGCTGGAGAGCGGCGGCGTGGTGGAGGCACATAGGTCAGAGGGTAATATGGTCTTTACACGTTGGTCAACTGTCGGAAAATGTGAGTCAACACCGGAAATATTATCACAGGGTTATATTTGCACTTTCATTCAATAGTCGGAGTTATATTTGCACTAAAAATTAACTGAACGTTATATCTGTACTTTCTCCATTATATAGGGTTATATTTGTATATTTCCCATTTGGTTAATTTGATTCTGCGAGGAATTAAATTCGACTTGTGCCTACATCTTCATTTTTTGACCTCAAAAACACGTCTCAACATCACATCATGCTGTGGTAGCAAATCAAAGAGGATTTTTAAGTTTGATTTTCACCAAAAAGTGGCTTAGCCATTTTCTTGTGAGAAGCTATATTGTCTTATATTTTCTTTTTACAAGTTCTATAAGTAATGACATGTTATGCTACATCATCAAATAGGCCTCTTGTGCTATGAAGATCTTGTCATTGTCTCTTATCACTTCAATGCAATCAATTTCAGCTCCTTCTTCATTCACCAAAAATGCATTTGTTGCATCAAATCCAAACTTTTCACCTTCAAGAAATATCAAGATACAGCATGTTAAATTAAACTCCTTATTATCATTTTCTCCGAACAAAAACAGTAAACAAGATTTATTACCTGACATGTTCTTGAGCTCTGGGAGAGTGTCTGGCAGCCTGATCAATCTCCCAGGCTCGCTACAACGCGAATCCTGCCTGATCTGAGGATGGCCCCGGTATATACTCGCACGAATACTCATCATTCCCGAAGAACAAGACCCTTCGAAGCCTCTTCTCCTGTCATACTCCTGCCTCTCTTCATTCCACTTAAGACCTTGTTGATGATCAAGTAGAGTGTCGGGCACGGTTATCCGATGCCCTAACTCCCTTTTCTCCAAAAGTTGGTTCAAATTAGCAGTTGCGAGCGAGCGCTTGGTTGCATCATCTACATGAGCCCCATTCATCAGCAGAAGCTTGATCACATCCACATGGTTCTCTCCCATTGCAACTTGAATGGCAGTCATCCCTTGTCGATCTTTTGAGTCCACATGCAGTCCATGCTTCAGAAGCTCCTTCATGATTCCATCATCACCTTTTCTTGCTGCATTGCATAACAGGTCACCAGCAACATAGGGATCAGAAATGGATTCCCAATGGTACAGAATCCTGAAAATGGACTGATGCTTTGCTGCTATAGCATCCCAAATTGCACTGTTCCCTTCCATATCTGCATTTTATGACACGAACGGTTTTTGTGATGTAAATGCTAATTTCTCGACTTTTTTTTTACTTCAAACAGTGTTGCACAGAGCGTTACAGAGACATTTAGGTAGTACCTTGGAGGTAGATGTTACAAGCATGCTTGAGGAGCACCATTACACACTCCTCATGCCCTCTTGCTGCTGCTATGTGCTGAATTAATCACATTAGACTTAGATTAGTCACAGTATCAAACAAATCATTGCAAAAAGTGCGATTTAAAAAAACAACAAAATAATACCAATGGTGTTCTGCCTTTTGAATCTCCAACATCAGGGTCCAATCCTGCTTTCAGAAGCTCATCAAGAAATGCAGCATTGCCTGTACTCGCGACTGTCAACAGATTTACGGACAGATTTGCGTCGCCATCTAATTCTTCCATGCCTTCCAGAAACAAATCTCCGAGATGCAAGTCTTTCTGATCCTTATGATGCTGCAAAACAACCATTTAAAACCAACTCAATGAAACTACATTGAAAATTTTGTTCATACACTAGTTCAAGTGCGATAAATGGTTATCTTTCATACCCTCAGAAAGTTCTTGATCATTAAGATATTGTCTTTCCTTTCAGTCTTCATAGCTTGAATGAGCTCACTGGTTTTCACCCTCAGCAACTGCGAAAGCATCTTGGTTCGATACGTGAAGCTTTGAGGCCTGCAGCAGAATGCACCAACTTCGCCAAACATATCACCCGATTTCAGGCTCCAAATCACCCTCTCCTTTTCCATCTCACATGTGATGATCTCCACTTCTCCTGATACAATGATGTAAACATCGTCGGGAGCTTCATTGTGCAATATGACATCTTCTCTCGGGGGGAAATACTCGGCCTTCATATCCGCCACCTGATCAGACAAAACAAATGCTTAATCCACTGCTTCACCTGGCCTAATACGTGTGTAAATGATCATTGCAACTTAGTTACCAATAGTAAGAGAGTTTCCCGCGAAACATCCTGAAAAAGGTAGACTTTCTCAACTGTTGGCAAGAACAAATGCTGCCGAATACTCTTGCAAATGCTCCTAGGAAGCTGCTCAATGAGTTCTTGCTGATTTAATGATTCAGCTTTGAACCTTAAACACATGTAAGCCAGAATCTGCTCTTTCAACCTAGGAGGCAAGCGATTTCTGTTCACAAAATCCGATGCAGCCTCAATGCCATTCCTCTGCAAAACATGAGAAAACGTGACATATCAGCTAGACCATTAACCACACATGATCAGACAAAAACAGAAGCAGGAGAGGATCAGGAATGCAACATACAAACTCCATGGTGCGACGGGTGCCCTCAACCACGAGGTTAGTCATGTTCCCGATGATGTAAGCAGTTAGTCCGAGGTTGAAGAGCATGAAGACTATGATGAACAGCATCTCAACCGCGTTAACTGCATGCATATCGCCATATCCCACAGTGCTCATTGTGGTGAGAGACCAGTAAATCGCGGTAATGTACCTGAACCACAGGCTTGTTTCCCTGAAATTGGGAATCGCGTTCGCGATCCATGTCTTGCCTTGATGAGGGTAGAGATCAGCCAGGAGATAAGACAGGCATCCAGCACAGTGCACTGTAAACAATGTCACCTGCAAAAACATAATCAAAAGTCAGAAAAATGCTGATTTTTTACAAAACATTCTGTTTTGGTATGAAATGAAGAAGAAATTGGACTTAACTGATAACAGCCAAGCACATCTGACCCAAAAATAGCTGAATCTAATGTCCTTCTCCAGCCTGCAACACACACCCCGAAATTCTCCTTAGAATTCGATATGCATTAGTCTTCTGTAACAGTCAGTGTAACACGTTCATTAAAAGATGACGCGTGTACTATGAATGCCGAGAGTGTTACACAAAGTGCTACAAAAGATCGCGTGATATGAAATAAAACGAGAGAGTGATGAAAATGGACCTTTTGAAGAAGTGCTTGACACGTCGCGTTCGCCACATCCTCAGCATTCCTAAGACGGAGTAGGTGACGCCGGCTTGGCGTTTTCCGGTGAAGAGGAATCCCAGTGTCTCGAATGGGATTGTAGAGGCCACATCCATTATGAACCATGTTGAAAGATATCTGCACGTTTTCCCATTTTCTGTAAGGCTTAATTTCTTCGTTCTCAAGATATTCAGTTTATTTAATGCATCCAGAGTTAAAGAAAATTGTGGAATATGATAACTACGTGAAATAGCACTGCAATTAGCTAAGTTGGGAATCCAAAAAAAATGTTTGTGCAATCTTCAGTATTGTTTGTATATTCAAATTTTGAGGGTGTATTTTTAATCAACAAATCAAAGATCATTACGTATATTATGACCGAATAAGATTCGATTTTAGCTGGAAATTAAAGTAACACCAATAGATTTAATATCTGTGTATCTTTTGATCCGCCCGGTCGGGTCGATTCTAACTGACCCGCTCCGCCCTAAAATTTCCATGTTGGAATGGGTCGCACCAATTTTATTCAGGTGAATTTGGCTTGGGTCGAGTTCTATCGACGTTTGGGTTTGATCCAATCGGAGCAATTCGAATCAAGACCAAACTCAATCGAAAATCAACTAGTAGATCTGAAATTTCAGAAATAATCGTGGCCTGATTCGACTCATTCCGTATACTAAATTTGATTTGATCAGACACCTTGAATCGTCTTACATTAGACTACAATTTTTCCCCCTATTTTATCTCTATTGTAGCTCAATTCAAATAATGTTCGTTAAGATCAAAAGTCCGACGATCTCTCCATAGGGAGTCAAGTGTGATTTTATCCAAAAAAAGAGAGAAAATTTTGTGGATTAAAGTAATTGAAATTCGGATCAATTCAGGTCATAGCCTATTTGAATAAAATTCATACGTTTATTTGAATGTTTCACTTACCGTTACTGACTAATTGCATAATATAAACCCCTAATTTCATATTGTTCTTATTAAATTTCATACCTTTATATATTTTATGGAAAACTGTCCTTTTCAAAACAGATGAGTTGAGTTTAATTGAAATACGAATATGTGAAAGGATTCTCGGACACCATAAGCACAGCATAGAATATTGACTATTTGTGATATTTGTTTAGCTAAGTAGTGAATATATTGATGCGAAATGGAATATTTTTGAATGGCCTGAAAATTTTGATGGGTTTGCGTCATTCCAAAATCGTGTCCGCAGCAAATGGACTGGCTCGGTCATGTTACGTCACCATTATGAAAGGTCCGTCTCAATAGTTTGGACTCACGCGCCCAATTCCTTGCGTTTAGGGTAATAAGTCGACGGCGACCCGACCAAATTTATGTCCTCTCTTATCTCTTCAGCCTAGCCATCCCTTCTATTAACACACCCGATTTGTTATAAATGATACTCCCCCCTTCTCCATAAGTGACACCATACGTTTAAGTGTCTAGATTTAGGCAGAGAAAATGAGTGGATAAAATTGAATGTAGAATGTAAAACGTATAATGAGTGGATGAAATTGAAAGAATATTACCAAAAATGGAAAGTGTGTCAATATAAAAGAAACAATCTAAAAAGGAAAGTGTGCCAATAATAGAGAAACAGAGGGAGTAGTTATCTTATACAATTACTTTATTTATAGGTTAGATTTTACTCCCTCTGGTTTTTTAACAATGTCTCCTACTTTTTGACACTCTTTTTAACAAAGAGTGAAATAAATGGTGAGAATTGCATTGAAAATACAAAAAGTAAATTGAGTGGATGAAACAATCTAGGATTTGCCAAATATGGAAAGAAGCCAATATAAAAAAACCAACCTAAAATGGAAAGGAGAACAATGTTAAGAAACTAGAGGGAGTAGATGATATTTTTCTTATAGACTTAGAATCATATTGCTAGATTTTGCTTTGCTGTAAGTTTATATATATATATATACTCGTAATCATCATTCTTGATGACGTGTGTCATTCATGTGATTTCAATGCGTTATTGATTAACACGCAATTGTAATTTACTAAACATCTTATACCGCATTCTAGGGTACATGCAATAAATGTGCATAAGAAATAAATAGAGCGTACGCACGACTTTATTATTTGAAATACATAAAACATTAGTAAAATACGATGCCACATAAATACCATAATCCTTAGTGAAGCGAAAAAAGTATTTTTATACTAATGTTGTACGTGATCATGTGTGCGCCTATTATATTCATTTTAATTTTGTAAAAAACCCAAGATGATACTAAAACCCTAATATGATATTAATAAGGGAAGTTGACAGTTACAGAAATTTTTTAAAAAATGAATATATCATCTTAGGTTTAGAACAGTTTGTGTTGAAATCGAACTTTGTTGCTATAAATTAGTGAAAGGGACGTTAATGCAAATTTGGATGGGAGGAGTTAATGAGGTTTTGAAACCTGGATTGGCATAAATGCATGTATCTCAACTGAATTGGGGTCTATTTGATTTGGAATTAATTTGGGGGATCCACCTAAATTTATTTATTTAGGTACAAACAAGTGCATGCGATCGTTACGCGGATTGCTATTTGTTCATGATCCCTTTTTCATATTTTTTGTGTGATGTAGTTTACTATATATATTTATACACAATCATGTCTGTATTTCATTAAATTTACTATATATTCATATATGTTTAATTTGCTGGTAAAATTTATAATTTGCATATAAAATTTGCACGCAACCCATATGCTTAGTAATTTATAATTCTTATCATTTTCGCATCATGTATGCTAGTATTATATTTTTATCATAAAGAATGATTGATTTATACTTTAATGAAAAGAAATTTCATGAAATAGTATTCGAAAACACAGAAAGCCCATACTCCCTGATTCTCAAAATATTATTTATTACTACCTCTAAATTTTTCACTCTATCTGTTTCACATCCAAAAAATCCTATCTTTAATAAGTAGGTATAATTTTTTAATGTTTGATTATTTTAATAAATGTACAAATGTTCTTAAAAATTGCACTTTCTATATTTGATTGAACTGTATTTATTTGACTTATTTTGAAAATATATGAAATTAAATTCTATTTTTTCTCTACAAACATACTCTACTTGTAACATAAATCATTCCTTAACAATTTATCAAACACTTAAAAATCTATGGTTGATAAGGTCTTGAATGTTTCATTCAAACTGATTTCAATTAATATCAATTTTATTCAACTCAATTAAATTAAATTAATTTTATGTAATAAAATTTACACAAACAATTTAATTTTAATATTATTATTTTTACTAAACTTATTTTTAGTTCAGTTTAACGTGTTTAAGCTTAGATAAAATTAACTTAAATGAAGTGAATTATAACTTATACTCTATCTAGTTTTTTTATCCAGTCACTTTTAATTTTACTCATGAACATGGTGATCAGAAGAATAAATGAAAAAAATTGAGCTGACAATTTTAAAAGTAAAATTATCAGATAAAATTGAAATAAAAGAAAGACTCGTATGAGACCGTCTCACCATAAATTATGGTGAGGCACAAAGAACTAAATGAACTTTTAAAAATTACAAAATATACTCCATGTCATCTTTCATCTTAAAATAATTGCAATTAAACCCTCCGTCTCACTATAAGTCAGAGTGAAACCGTCTCACTCAAGTCTTTGTATTGAAATAATTATACCTAATATTATATTTTCATGCAAAACTGTTTAAAATGAAAAAAAAAATAGTATGAAGGAATCGGTTGCAATCACTATATCCAATTACTTAGGCGTAACTAATTTATTGCACCAACTTTGGAAAACAGTTACATATGTTTGTCCTTGATAATTAAGGGATACAAGTGTACAACGAAACCTTCCTGTTTATTTTATTCTCACCTTGTTAATTTTCTCGTTTTAGTTATGATTTTTCAATAGTTTATTAGTGCATTATTTGTAATAAAAGATAGACTAGAGGCAGTACTAGTTTATCACCAAAATTATAAATCATTCCTATCTTTTAATGAGAAATGCCCGACTATTTGTTTCAAATTTATTTTTTTACCCCCGGCGATCCTTGCAATTCCGAACTAGTCTTGCAGCCAACATTCACCTAGACTACTAATTGCAACTGACACTCTTAGCTAAATATGCCCTTAGTTCTTCTTTATGACACAACTAGATCATCCTCTGTCTCATGCTAAACTGCACACTTCATTTTGTCATTATTCACTGTTTGACTTTAACTGCATATTTGAGCAGATAAATAAGTAATAATAGTATCATATGTAATATTGTTGGATTCCTCATACTAAGTAGTTTCTCAAAAGGAAAAAGTTATCGTTATTATACGTAGTTAAATATTAACAGTTAGACAAGTTTCTTGATGATCGTGAAAAAATTCCATACAATTTAACTTGGGACAGAGGGAGTAACACGGACGTGAATTATTTTGATTATTGTTACTCCCTCCGTCCCAACTAGATTTGCACTGCCATTATTATCACGATGTTCAAAAAACATGTTTGACCGTTAATATCTTTACCTACGTATAATAACAACAAATAAAAATTTGATATTTAGAAACTATTTGTTACAACGAATTGAACAATATCATGTACGATAATATTATTGTTCATAAATCTATTCAAATGTGCAGTCAATTTTTGAAAGAGAATAGTGTCAAAAAATAGAAGTACAAATAGAGTTGGGACAGAGGGAGTATATATATATAATTTAATTTAATTAGTTGATAAAAATATTAATAAATACTACTTTAACAAAATAACATTATCGTTATCAACATTGCATGCATGGGGATTTTATAGAATATGAAAAATAATCAAAGTTTTGAAAATTTGATTGAAATATCGTATCATTGCACGGTTTATGATAAAAAATATATTTATTATTATCGTACAATTTTTTTATTAAAAATAAAATGTTTAAATTAGATGATAGTTTCTACTAATTAAACTTTGTGTAATTGAGTTATAGATGTCCATTTTCTTCTTCTTCCAATAATTGTTGTAATATATTGTGATTAATTGATAATAAAGTACTATTTTTCGACCAAAAAAAGATATTCTAGAGAAGGTCATCTTTTTTATTAAACTATCTAGGGAAGACCGGGGAAAAAACTTCCGTGATCAACAAATATTGTACTATGTAAAAGCTTGGACATTTTCGACAGCATCAGTGGCGGAACCCAAACACCATCAAATATAATGAGCAGCTCATTTATAATGATCAAAAAATTATGTAAGTTAAATTTTAAATTTTAAATTAGGGATATTGTCAGCAATTCATGATTAATTGATTGAATTTGAAATATATATAATATAAGTTTTAAATTTTGATCCGAAAAAAATATAAATCCATCATCTTAGAAGGGAAAAAATACAGTGTTAAATTGTCAATATTTCATAATTATTAATTATACAAATTAAAGAAAGTCAAAATTTATGATAATCTAAATTTAATTTAAAAAATATAATATACCTTAATGCATTAAAATTTTTATGGTAAAATCACGAGAAAGACCGTCTTTTCATAAGCATATGGAAAGACAAAGCTAAAATATAATTATAGAAAGGTAAAAGATTTTAGTTGCAATATTAAAATTTTACTATGCAACGTACAGTAGTTATAAGTTTATAACCCGATTAATACACATCAAAAATTTTATATCTTGATTTCTTCTAATTTGTAGTTTAAACCTTGATCTTTCCAGTGACGGAATTGTGGGGGCCGAGCCGATGCAGCCGTCCCGGTTCAGTTCTGCCAGTTAAGGGAGTTTTTGTTTCCCCTAAGTTCCATCCCCTTTTTAAAAAAATTCTCCGCTCTTGATCTTCTTGGAATTTTGAGAAAGAAGATGTTTTATTTTTTGTCGGTATAATTCAGCCCCCTTGATCCTGGTTCCGCCAGTTGGTCTTTCCATAACTTATGAAAAGACCTTCTTTCAAGAGACGGATTCAATTTTTTTTACAATAAATCTAATACAAAGATAAGATGTTAGTGTTGAAATCATAATAATATACTAGCTCCGTCCCAAAAAAATGACACATTTCATCTTTTGAAAATCAATGAATTACTCAACTGTTGCTTTCAGATTAGGCTTGGCTCCGTAGTTGCATTGTGAGAGCTCCTATCATAAAATCAATTGGTGTTACGTAGGGGTAACTCATAATCTTATATATTGAGTTATATGACTGTCAACCACCAATGTGGGACTCTAACACGCCCCTCACGTGCAGCGGTATGAATCATCGCGCAAACGTGGACAGAAGGGGGTAGCGGGCCAACCTTGGGCTCTGATACCATATTAGAATCATAGACTCCTATCATAAAATCAATTGGTACTATGTAGGGTTAACCCATAATCTTATATATTGAGTTATATGACCGTCAACCACCAATGTGGGACTCTAACACAAATGTGACCAGTCTTTGAAAACAGTCTCCAATCATCAGAAGAAGGTGATGTAATAATATTAACCGCCTGCAAGCAATCTATATCTAGAACTGCATTTTGGTTTTGTGTTTCAATGAAATTTAAACCCTTTTTTATGTCTCTAGTTTTTTCATGTAACAATGGAGTATACAAAATTAATAAGAGTCTGAAAAGGTGATAAGGTTTAAACTGTAAATAGAAAAAATAAAGATAAAATTTTTGAGTTGTATAATCAGATCATAAACTTATAATTATTGTACGTTGCATGATAAAATTGTAATATTACTCACCACTAAATATCGCTTCCTGTAAAACAGATCCTGGGGAAAATGCTCCGACGATCAATTCAATCTTTTCCTCAGAGAATTAGAATTTCTCAGTCTAGTTTCCCTTACCTTCTTCAGTGCTAATCTCCTTTTATTTATAGATGTCTGCAATCATGACTCCGTATCGCCCACGTCTGAGATCGTGGGTTGCATCATGGTTCCTACAATCTCGGTTCGTGGTTAACCCACCAGACGTGGTTCTGCCTTTATCGGTTTGCGTCCTAGTCTCAGACAAGGCTCCGCCTTCCTCGGTTCGTCGAAGATGTGATCATTGGATTTCACGGTTGAGTATTGGGTTGGGCCTAAAGGCTAGCTACCTCTAGGTTATGGGCTAAGTATACACTATAAGACCTCCCAAGCATGAAGTTTAGTAGATATGTAGCGATGACTTTTTATTTTTACAGTATGCATTCGAACTGTTGCTTTGCGAACTCCTGAAGCTATAGCAACATGTTCGCTTTTAATACAACTAACATTGTCTTCGCGAAGTATTAGTTGCTTCTTGGCTAGTAATATTATGTTGTTTGTGTTTTCGCTCTTGAATTTTGAATTTCAAATTTTCTCCTTATCCGCTATCCTTGTAACAAACTTAATCGTTTGAGATAACGCGAGATTTTCTCCTCCTTATTCACTGTATTGCTCCAAAATTCTCTCATGCCATTGTGTCTTCCCCTTTATAAATGCTTCCATTTTGATGATTTGTTTTTGTCAGTATTCAGTGCATTGCTTGTACTTATATTCCGCCGGCTTCTCGTATTCCTAAAAAGGTGAGTTACTTTTTTTTGCAAATAGTAATCATTATATTCCTTGTCCAATTTGACGTCTCCTGCCTTTTAAATTTTTTTATTTTAATTGCCTAACCTATTTGTATTCTTCATCTTCTTCTTCTCTCTATTTTATTGCCCCAGTTCTTTGCCAGTGTTTATCAAACTGTAAGTTTTTCTATTTTCGATCTCTCTTCTCTGTAGAGCAATACTTACTTGTGTGTTTGTGGCTCATCTATACTGTAGTAGCTTTCTTTTCGAACCCTAATCTAGGGATTTTTTATGAGGTTTCTTTTTCTCTGTCTTTCTATTTGGTATACTCTGTGTTTGTCTTTGACTTTTTTTTTGGAAAATACCCTTTTTGCTCTCCGTAACTTTTAATTGATTAGTTTTTATCTAGATCTTAGGAGTCTCCCTGGTCAAATGTCTTCCTCTAACCTTACTGAATCGTCCGTAGAAGAAGTCCCTGTTGACAATGTCGATTCCAAGGAGGATTACGACCATCCCGCCGGTTCTTTCATCGTTAGCAGTATTCTCTCTGATTACTACTTAGAAAATCTTAAGGATAATTATCCATTTTTATCTTCGTATGAACTTAGGGCCTTAGAGGATTCTGAAAGTGTTCGCAATCCTCATTTTGGCTATATCTCTTGTTACTTAGACTATCTTAAGTTTGGGTTGATTGTTCCTTTACCCGAACATATACTAGACTTACTATCCTATTATCGGGTCACCTTATCTCAATTACATCCTAAAGTTGTTTCAATTTTTGGGGTGCATTAGCCATTCCCACTCTAAGCCCCCACCATGAAGTCGTGATTTGATGGTGGAAGAAAATATTCCTGCTACCATTTCTAAACTGTCTCTTCATGAGAAAATGTCTTTGGTATGTTTTGTTCTCAAAGACCTGTGTGTGCTTTCATTTTTAATTTCCTTATCGTGACATCTAATCTCCATGTTTTATCTTCATACCTTTGAAAATTAGGTTGGTGAGACTTTACTACTCGTCAGCTGACGGGTTGCTGAGTTTTCCAAAGGTGATGATACAGTCCTAGAGAAATAGCGGGCGGCTGAAGCAAAGTGTACCACTTTGAGTGCCTTTATTGGTGATGGAAAAAATCATGCACATGCAGTTGAATAACGTGCTTTAGCTGCAGAGAGGGAAGCCACTCGGTTATGGTCCAAGTTGGAAGAGATGCGAACTAATGGTCCCACTTCGAGTGGGTATCCCCAAGTCCTTGTTGATCGTCTGGTGAACACGAAGTCTTTTTGTGTTTTATTTGAAGAGATCTGTACTACTGCTCGCAGAGTTGGGTATGTCGAGGCTTTGGCCGAGCTATGAAGGTTGAACCCTACTGTGAAAGCACAAAACTTGATTAAACTAGGTAAGTCTGAGAAGGTGCTGGAGCAACAGAAGGATTTTCTTAACCAGGGGTTTATCCGTAGCATTTCCGATGGTTGTCACCCTTATGTATTACTATCTCACCTTCCTGGTCTACCTTGCTTGCCCTCTGTGGCTGAACTTAAGAAGTGTGAGGTTAATTATTTTGAGGATCTTCCCTTGAGTTCTGGGCCTTCTGAGCCTGCTGTTAATTCTGATATGAATGCGAATGCTGAGGCCAATGTGAACGGTGAAGGCGATGCAAGCACTCAGGTTCCTGCCCAGGATGCGAGCAAGGAGGATGCTGCTGCCAATGTTCAGACTTTGTCTATTCCTTCTTCTTATGTTAGTGGATCTTAGTTCCATTGATTTTAATTTGTAATTAACAAAAATATCTTGACGTATGTCTGTACTATGTGATCTTAGTATCGTTGAATCACACTTAAATTTTTTGTGAAGTTCTCATTTTATTTATTCATATGCAGGGTTTTGATATTTTGCTTGATCAACAGTTTTTGAAACACTTAGACTATTTGGGTTCTAATGCCCGTTCTTATGATCGCCCTGGGTATATGTCATCTCCCTTTTGTCCTATTGAGTTGGGTATGAATAGTTAATCCTTATCCGAGGAATATTTTGAGATTATTTTTGCTAATCGGTTTTCTAATATAGAATTTATTCCCTTATGCCTTGGATGGAAATTTATTTCTTCTTCGTCATCTCCAACTTCTTCTGCAACCCTGCCCATGTATCCATTTCATTCCTGAAGGCTATAATATTGAATCTTTGGACAAGGATATAGCTCGTAGCTTGGTTGATCTCGAATCTATTGGTGTGCATATGCATTCACTCCATCTTCCTCCCCATGTTTATGAATGAGCAACATGTGTTGGGTATTCTCCTGAAGTATATGTTACTTGGTATCCATAATCTTGAAGTTGGATGGAAGAAGAATGTAAAGGATACTCAAGATTCTATCCGTGAACTGAAAGAGTTTTGTGTTGAACTGAAGAACCTTATTCAACATCAACAGCTAAGTATGGTCAAAATGCTTCGCCAGTAGGAAGATGCTAAGAATTTTACTTCCAGCAAGGCTAGCGAAGCTCATCAAAAGACTCTAATTATTGATAAGCAGTGTTCCTACATTGATGATCTATTGGAGCTATTGAAGAAAAAGAAAAATGAGTGTGATCATTTCTCTTCTTCCGCAGTCGGGTGGCAAAGTAAATTTGATGAACAGTTTGCTATAACTACTCAGTTTCACAGTGAGAATTAAGAGCTATGTGCTGAGTGTACCCATCTTGATTCTTGTGTGCTATAACTTGAATAGGGTTGTGTTGAATACAAGGACCAACTCTAAGCCCTTCCATCATCATCTCATCATTCTACTGGTCGTGGGGACCTAACAATGAGTATCGACGTGTAGAGGATTAAATTGTCAAAAGCTGTTAGGTCTCACATTCACCAATTGGAAGAGGAAGTGAAAAATTTGATGACTACGAACAAGGATTATAAAGATATTGTTGACGTTATGAGCGTGCAGCTTGATCGTGAGAAATTTGGCCCCTATAACTGATTTTAGGGCGTACTATGCTAAACATCTTGATCATATAGAATGAATGGGTTTTACACGGCATCCTGCCTACTTATACATGAAATGGCGCTATGAAAAGTTGTTAGAAGATGAACACAAGGCTGAACGATGTCGTCGTGAGGCTGAGCAGTCTCATCGGGAAGCTGAGCCACCTCGTCGTCATGGCAGTTCTTTATCCTTTGGATCATCCTGCGCATCTAGGCGTCGATAGTTTCTTTTTGAGAGTGTTTGGAGTAGTGCTTTATAGTACCTCATATTTTGTAATTTGGCTTTTGCCATGTTTGTTGCCATGTTTGAACACAACGTATTGTGTTTTTTTTACTTTTCCATCTGTTCATTTGTTTATGCCTTTGTTACTCTCGTGCTTTAGTTTTTGAAGCTATATAGTTTATATTGTTGGTATTGCTGGCATGTTTACCTGTTTTACAAGATGTATAGCTTGCAAAATTGAGGATCTTTATTGTGCGAACTTGCAAGATGTATTGTTTGCTTATGTTGCGTTTGTGGGCATACCTGCCTTTTTGCAAGATCTGCAACTTGCTTAGTTGAGTTTTCAAAGTTCCAAGATCTATAGCTAGGTAACTCAGATTTTTTTTTTTGCAAATTGCAAGATCTATTGCTGGCTTTCTTAACTGTTTTGTAGGCATATTTGCCTTGGCGCAAAATCTATAGTTTGCTTAGTTGAGCTTTCAAATTTCCAAGATCTATAGCATGGTAACTTTTGGAATTTGTACTGTGCGAACTGCAAGATCTGTTGCTTGCTCGTTTCACTATTTTATGGACATATCTGTCTTTATGCAAGATATATAGCTTGAAAAAGTAAGATTGAGACATTGTAACATCAAAAAGTTGTAAGTTGTTTGTTCGCTTTTGGCGAAACTTAACTGTTTGCGATGTGTCACAGTTGGATATTATTCAGAGAATGTAAATAAAGATCATGAAAAGTATGTTGCCCCCAAAGATGCACTTTTATAGTTGATGTGTACTGATGCGATAATATCACTTATAAAATAAAACAAGGATGCGAACAAACACCATTGGTTATCTCATGGCCTTTACACATTTGGTTTTTTCCTACCCTCTTCCTTGGAGTAAACATAAAATTTTCTAAGGTTGATCACATGCCAAGTGTTGGGGACGCTACTGCCATCCAACCTCTCTAGCTCATAAAAGTTGGAACGGTGCGCTTTTGCTATCTTATACGGTCCTTCCCATTTTAGGCTTAGCTTTCCTCTTTCTTCTGCTAGGCTTGCTTCTTTCTTTCACTAAATAAGGTCACCAATTTGGAATTTCATCTTCTTGACCTTCTGATTGTATGCTCTAACTATCTTCTCCTTATATTTCATCTCTGTGATCGCTGCTTGCTGCCTCTTTTCTTCAAGTTTATCTAGGTCTAGTCTCATCATTTCGGGGTTATCATCCTCCTTATACACCTGTACTCGAAAGCTCGAATTCCAGATTTCCATCGGTATCACCGCGGGAGGTCGTCGCCGTACCTGTCAAAGATACAATTTATTAGCCCTAAATGCTTACAAAATACAATTAAGTAGATAGTGGCAAGTCGGGGTCGTCCACAGAGAAGAGGAATTTTCCTAAGCGTTTACACATATAAGGGTAGATATAAGCCTAGATATAGATACATACACACACACACACACACACACACACACACACACATATATATATATAAGCATGTAAAGAGAGAGGGGTTTGGTTGGCTATTCATAAGTTATGAATTTAAAGACAAGATAACTAGCAAAGTCAAGTAACTATGCTAATCATGCAAGAAACTAAGAAAAATATATAAAAACTACAAATGACAAATCCTTGGGGGCAATTAATTTCTACTTCCAAGCCTCTTATCTATCCTAGAACATATAACATATTCAACTTTTACTACTTGTTGTGAAGATAAATCTTCTACCCTTCTTTGATAGTAGTTTACAAGAGTGAATTAGACATCTCTCGCTAAACCTCACTAATGAC
>JAULKK010000008.1:13952168-13964135 GCA_032355705.1 Rubia peregrina
CTTTACATATATGCTAGCTTCTTAGAGGGACTACGGCCTTTTAGGCCGCGGAAGTTTGAGTTAATAAAAGGTCCGTGATGCTCTTAGATGTTCTGACGTATTCAACGAGTCTATAATCTTGGTTGACGGGTCCAAGTAATCTTATTTCATAATGATGGGGATAGATCGTTGCAATTGTTGGTGTTAAACGAGTAATTCCTAGTAAGCGCGAGTCATCAGCTTGACTACGTCTCTGCCCCTTTGTACACACCAAAAAAGGATACTTTACAGATATAAGTAACCATTTGAATAAAAACATAATCTGGTCTTCCATTATGCTTTCAAAATAAGCTACTAGTTTCTCTTGTAAATACATCTCCACAAAACACAACCTTACGTATCTCGGCGATTAACTGTTTTATGAGTAGTACACTGATTTCTGATACTTAATTTGCAGATATTGATGAGTGTGCAAGTAATTGGACTTACAATTGTGGAAACAACAGCATTTGTGTTAATACCTTGGGAAGTTATAGATGCAGTTGCAAACCAGGATACCGCTTGGAAACAATAATTATTGACAGAAATTATACTACAGCATTTTGTCAACCACCAAAAAAGAAAACTTACTGGCCTGTCGTTGCAGGTTAGTTTATCTTTCGAGCTGCCCAATATTGTTTCAGTTCCTAAGCATTGCATCTGATGTACTCCTTCTGTCCCATCATAAACTGCATACTTACTATTTGGCAGTCAACACTCTCAAACTTTGACCACAGATTTAAATAAATATATAAACAATAATATTATCGTATGTGATATTGTTGGATTTGTCTTAATAAGTAGTTTCTAAATATCATTTTTTTATTTGTTGATATTATACATAGTTAAACAGATTAGCAGTCAAACATGTTTGTTCAAGATCCTGAAAAAGATTTTATGCAGCTTATGCTGGGATGGAGGGAGTATATTTTAATATTTTGTTGATAAAATGAATATAATTTTCCTTCTCGATCTAACCTTTTTGTTATATTATTTACTCTTATACAATATATTATTGCACGAAGTCTTGTTTTATACCTATCAATCGTTAGACGGGATCAATTTATAGTTGAAGTAATTAATGGGTTGATTTGTTGTTTAAATTGTTTATTTGGTCCCCACTCCCAAAAATGTGTACATTTGGCACCCAACAAACCCAAAATGATTTGTTTGGTCCTCAATCCCGTTTCTGAGCAGTTTTCCGTCACGTGACAAAATTTTCCTGTATGCCCAGGGGTAAAATCATAATCTTACCCATAGAAACCCCTAAAAAGCAATCCGGATTTCACCTCCGCCGCCACAAAATTTTCTGATCCACCGCTGCCACAAAATTTGTCGTCGCCACTGCTGCTACTCAGCTCCATCTCCCACCGATCTCCAGGTCCGCCGAGTCAACTCTCACGGTGATGGATTTGAGCTTTAATGGCGGCTATCGGCGGAATGCAGAGTTTGGAGCAGCTCGACCTGGTGCACAACCACCTCACCGACATCATTCTTGCCACCGTCTACAGAACTTCACACACTCGGGAGGAGTCCGGCGTTGTCTGCGCGCAGCCGAAGAGAGGTTCCAGCGAAGAAAAAGATGTGTGTGGTCTTCACACACGAGCACACACTCAGGCGCATGCATCTCACACCATGGCATTGGAAGGCGTGTGCTTCATACGCGCGATGGAAAATTTCTTGGTGGCGGCAACTGATTTCAGGGGTAAAATTATGATTTTACCCCTGGCATACTGGAAAATTATGTCGCGTGACGGAAAATCGCTCGAAAAACTGCATTGGGGACCAAAAAGTCATTTTGGGTTTGTTGGGTGCCAAATGTATGCAGTTTTGGGAGTGGGGACCAAAAGATGGTATTTTAATATATGTTGGGGACCAAATAAACAATTTAGTCATTTTTATTTATTGCAAGAAGATTCCTATAACTTTTAAAAACTTTTATAATGCATCGTAATGTAAAAAAATTATAACTTGACCATAAAACTTATTGAAACAAGATTTCTCATGGTTGTTCTAACCATTAGGCAGTCTAACAGTAGAATTTCTCATTTTATTTTTGGAAAAAAACAGTGGTATTATTCTAATTAATTCCATGATTGTTACATATTGTGCCAGATCTGAGTAGCACAACATCTACCTAACAACTAGAACTAATCTACGTAAGTTTGAAAACCATCGTCTCGCTCACACAATTTGTTGGGGGAGACTCCTGCAAATGAACCTGTCAATCCATAGAAAACTCTCGAATTGAAGTCCACGTGTCATATTGGTAGTCTACTACTCCATCTCATGTGTCTCTAAACTTCTCGTTTTCACCGGGTTGCATCCGTTTTGTAGTTCTGAAGAGATTGTTGCTAGATTTCTCCAATCATCGGTGGGATCGGAGGTGTATTAGAGAACTTAGGCAGGCAGGTCCATTTTGTTTTGAACTAGAACGGTACTACATTGCCTCCATATTTATTCACAGTTGGCCAGGCTAATCTCCACTGGGTTGCCTCAACTCCGTAGTTCTAATATTGAGAACCATTTTGGAGGTTATCATTGGATTTCTTCAATTAGCAGCTGAGTGGAACCTACATCTCGCCGAGGTCGCGAGAACACCAACACCACACCTTGAAATAAAAACATCAAACAACAATGAAAATTAAAACTAACCTGAATCCTGTTGTCATCCAAGAAAGTCGGTCCATAACACAAATCTTCTAAAACCCATAAGTAGGTATCGGCTAAGGAGTCAGGCACAGATGTGGTGATGCATGCCAATGAAAACTCTGTTGTACACCGAAAAGCTCTGTTGTTGAATAAAAACTACAACAAAAATATTGATTTTCCTTTTTTTTAGTGAGCAAGACCATGTGCACGTCACATAATAACTCATTTTGACTACAACCTGCAATCCATCACCACTACTAATAGAGTCTTCCACTGATTCACGTCGTCTCTCCGTTGTGGTGATCACGAGATTTTTGTGGCTATAAATGGACACATGGATATTTGTTGGACGACGAGGATATGTGTGGAGTGGGGATAGATTTTCAAACTAGGCTGAAAGATAGAAATATCCAGGCGTTGGATGTGCTTTTGGGCAGGATTTCTGGAAGGGGAGAATGTGGGAAGCTTCCATTGTTGAAGAGCGGCGCCGAGTGCCACCGACCACTACTGTGTGTCGACGACCACTGCTAGGAACTTACAACTTCCACCAACTGTTGAGCACCACCGTGAACTATTGGGTGCCACAATGAACCGCCATACGCCCTTAGCCTTTCTCACTCGTCTCCAGCCAGCCATCTCTCATTATGCAGGTTGGCTCTATACCAACATCAGCTCTTTCTAGCCACCTTTGTGTGTCTTCCAATCGAGCGCTCTTCTTCTTTGGCGACTCAATTCTTCCGTCGGTCGGCTCCGTGTAAACGATCTCCACTACTCAAGGCAGGAGGTTGCGCTGGTTTCTCCACCAGGAGCAAGGTGAGAGAAAATGCTGGTCTCCGCTGGGAGTAAGCGGAAGGTGGCGTTAGTCTCCACCGGGAGGAAGGTAGGAGGTGGCGCTAGTTCCGCCTATCATTCTCTCTTCTCTATCTAGAGCTAGAAAAATGATGGCCTTCCCGTCCCCTGGTCTACAAAATGAAATGAAGAAAATAGGTAAAATGAGAGGAGGGGGGCATTGATCGGCGGTGGCGGGCCCCCTATCCCAGTGTTTTTGTTTTAGGGTTTCAGAACATCATATGAAAGTTTTATGATCAAATTTACTCCCTCATTCTCAGCCATTTCTGCACACTTGTCCAGGAAAATCTGGACATTTTAAAAACTTACCTCATTTGGCATACTTTTGCTATTGAAATTTTGTTTTTACCCTTTATTTTATTCTCTCTCCTTCACTCCCATTTACCCTCATTCACTTACACCCTTTCTCAAATATTCTCTCCCAGCCTCCCTCCTTTCCCACATCAACCCTTATATCTGAGGGTTTCAAAACCTTCATCTTCGTCGATCTTTCCCTCTATCTTCCCCAAACACCTTATGTTATTGCGTTTTTACCGTCCTTCTCCGGTGAATGCCCTAGAGGTTTGACGTCGCAATGCCGGTAACCTGTTGCGACCATCCCAGTTTAGATCTGGTTATCCGTGGCACTGGTGATGGTTAATCTTCAGGCCCACCACCCTCAAACTTGTTGTGTGACTCCTTTAAGGTTCTTTTCGGCGAAGTCACAGTGGTGGACAAGGTTGTTGTCCCTGAGAGCGCGGTTGCACCGCTCCTCGTTGCCTTGAGATGACCCCGGCGAGGCCGCGGTGGTGGACGGGGTTGTTGTCCCTGAGAAGCACGGTTACGCAGCTCTTCACCGCCTTGAGATGGCCCTCGATGAGGCCGCAGTGGTGGACGAGGTTGATGTTCTGAGAAGCGCAACTATGCCGCTCTTCGTCACTTTGAGACGAACCCCGGGATGCGACGCCGCTCCTCGTGCCACCTTGAGACGACCCAAGCTAAAGAAATTGGGTTTAATAACCATGCCATTTTTGGTAATTTTACAAGTTCGTAGGCCCACTTGGCTGATGTGGCCTAACGAGATGGCCCACATAAAAAATCACAGCCCTTTTTGCTGAAAAGGTTGGGACAGAGGGAGTAGTTAGTCTTCATATAATAAATACTACCTCCAGAATAGCAAAAATGGCACATTTTTTCTTTCGATCGTCAAACTGAGTCAATTTCGATCATTAAATTATATTATTATATATGGAAGAATATTATTATATGTTATTGGATTGATCATAACATTTATTTTTAAATTATTATTTTTCAGATTTTTTTATTGATATAATAAACGTATTAATAATTAAAAATTGATTTAGTTGACTTCCAAAAGAGAAAATGTGTCATTTTTACTGGGAGGATTTATTATGTGTAAACTAACTTTTATCCTAAAACATCCCTGTTATGTTCATATCAGTATAAATCGTTGAATTTTGTTAGATTCATAGTAGGTTCATAGTGAACAATGTAATTTTTGTTAACTTGTAACTATTTGTGACCATTGCAAACATGCTTTTTGGATTGGTTCCACTATGCTTAGCCTTGAAATTTTACGAGATATATTGGTTAATGCAGCTGTAAGTTCAGTGGCTAGCGTATTATTTCTCGTGGTGGCAATATTCACCTCTTGTAGAATGATAAAGAAGTGGCAAAAGAAAAAGCAGAAAGAGAAGTTCTTCAAGCGAAATGGTGGTCTTTTACTCCAAGGACAGTTATCAAGCAATGAGAAACTTGTTCACAAAACTAAAATTTTCAGTGCTAAGGAGTTGAACAAAGCAAGTGATGGGTTCAATCCCAACAGAGTTCTGGGTGAAGGAGGGCAGGGGACGGTGTATAAAGGAATGCTAATCGATGGAACCATTGTAGCCATCAAGAAATCGAAGAGCGTGGATGAAGATCAACTGCAGCAGTTCATAAACGAGGTAATCATTCTATCACAAGTCATACATAAGAACGTGGTAAAGCTATTGGGATGTTGTCTAGAGACACAAGTGCCGCTTCTAGTTTATGAGTTTGTCCCGAATGGAACTCTTTATAGCCTCATTCACAACAGTGATGATGACGTTGAGCCCCTGACATGGAGCACGAGACTGAGAATTGCTCGGGAGGTAGCAAGCGCTCTGGCATATCTCCACTCATCCATCTCGACTCCCATCTTTCACAAAGACATCAAGTCTCTGAATATCCTTATGGATGAGAAGTTCAGAGCTAAAGTTTCTGATTTTGGAACTTCGAGATCAGTTGAAATCGACAAGACTCACTTGACTACCCGTGTACAAGGGACTCTCGGATACATTGATCCTGAATTCTTCCAGTCCAACCAGTTCACTGATAAAAGCGATGTTTACAGCTTCGGGGTTGTTCTCATTGAGCTCTTGACAAGACGGAAGCCGATTTCAGCAAGAAAGGGTGGGGATGATGGTGATTTGAGCCTGGTAAGAAGGTTCTTGGAGTGTGTGGAGAAGGGTTCCCTTAAAATGGTTCTTGATCCTGAAATCCTTGAGAAGACGACTGAAGAAGAGGTCTTTACTGTTGCCAAACTTGCAGGGAATTGTGTCCACCTGAACGGAAGAATGCGGCCTGGCATGAAAGAGTTAGCCACTGATTTGGAGAACATCAAGAAATCAAAGCTGGAAACTGTGGTACTTCAGCCACAGTTTTCTCCGAGTTTAAGCTATATCGAGGAGTATTATGGCGATGGGTCTACATTTACGAGTGCCAGCACTCAGTCTGAATCACACACCTTCCCCTTATTGTATGATACAGTCTGATAAAACTCGATCTGAATGCATTATGTATGGCACACTGAATGAACCTCCGAAATGTCAAAGAAACTCATTCTGGGAAGGGAAATTACACAATAAATATTGACTACAGATGGTAAAAACCGGAGAGTTGCAATATTACACCCCTCACACAACCCTCTAAACAGCAAACAATATATATCAAACTGAAAGGATGAAAATAAAGGAGCCCCTCATGAGAGCTCACACGCATTCCATACAAAATTTTGTCAATCCCACTCAAGTGGCCTAACTAATCCTAATTTCCTACTATAAAGAATGGTTGATCTAAAGTGGATTTTATATTTTTTAAAATAGCACACAAAACAAAACATATTTTTAGGCACAAGGAAGGGCTAGATGCGCACAGCATGACACAACACACAAAAAAGAGATTAAGGTTTCGCAGCTTCCTGAAGTGTCAGCTCCTGGGAGCAATTGCTGCTAACGCATTTGCATGCGCAGGTGAAAGGTTTGACAGCAGAGGTTGCATTTGCTGTCCGTATATGGAAATCAAGTGAGAAAAGGCTCTTCCAATGGGAGCCTTTGCTTCGGGACTTTCAAGTGGTGATATAGCAACTTGGGAAAAAAGGTTGACCAAATCTGGAACTACAGACAGGATCTGTAGAGTAGCAAATGACATTATACAGTCAAAGGCGGGAAGCAATATTTGATCAGGAACTCAAAAGGAACAAAAGATGAATGAATACAGTTTCCATACCTGGGAATTGGATGATAAAACAAGATTGCAAATGCAGCTATATACGGTAAGGGATTCTTCACGATCTTCTTTCAAGGGAAGAACTTTCAAGAATACCGGTAGAACCTGAGCCCCAATAAAACCTTGTAAGTACAAACTACCAAGAGATAAAAGAGAGGCTCCAGAGCAGAAAAGGACACGGATTCAGAAGTTAACCTGGTTGAGGGGGATAGATTCTGGATGAACCATAATCATCCTAGCCACTGCACCAGCAGCATTATCTCTTACTGCATTATCTGGCTCTGCTTCCCCAAATAATGGATAAAGGCCACGTAAAACGTCTCCATAGTATCTGAAAAAATGTCAGGGAAATTGAACAGCATGCCAACTCTAAATGGTATTTTATAAAGGTGAAGCAAAGAATTTTTAAAGAAGAATTATATGAAATTTAAAAGGATACTTCAAGGCATGCTCTCCGCCGTTTTTACACAACTCTCCAGCACAAAAGGCTGCATTTCTTCGGTTGGTAGCCTCCGATGATGGCAATTCCTTGAGCACTAAAGGCATCACAATCTGAATTTTTTTGCAAGTTTAGCTCATTAACATGTTAGAGAAACTCTTAGAAGAACAATATTTTTTAAATGTCATAATTACATCAATGTAGCCAGCAATAGGAGCACCCATATCCATTGCAACTTCTGCAAGGCAAGCAACAACCATGGTTCGGTCTGAAGGGGAACGTGTAGGTTTCTACAATGACATTAATTCAAAGGATCATTATTAGTAATTAAATAAGAAAAGACACAAATTGGGAGATGTCATACTTATCCGCAAAAGACTTACAGCAAATTTCATCAAAGGCTGAAACATCTGAGAAAAGATGGGAGCAAAATTAGCACCCATGGCCTTTGCAAATGCTGGAAGGAGATCAGAAACAGCATCCATGAGCACTTCATCGTGTTCAACATCATCAACCTCATCAATGTCACTATCAGATTCCACAAGCTGACAAGCAGCCTGCTCTTGGAGCAGTATCAAAGTCACTTCCACAAGCTTAGCCAAATAAGGCTCTATAGCTAAGTAACCAAAGTCTTTGGTGATGTCAGCAACACTCATACATGCTTGAGCAACAACTTCCTTGTCATCATCTTCGGCCATTGTTTTCAGGTAAATGTTGATTACCGTGTCAAGGACTTCTTTAATTTTGGCTATCCCTTCATTATGCCCTTGAAAGACTGATTGTGTAGCAATCAAGATGTGTTTCAGGCCAGTGATAGCTTGGAGACGGACATCTTCGTGAAAATAGCTTGAATGTCTTACCATGATCTTGAGTGACTCTTCCAAGTAAGGTGCAAAAGTGCTCTTTGAATGCAATGAAAATAGCCCAAGAGCTTGAGTTGCTGCTGCTTTTTCATCCAATACACCTGTTCTTATACTGATGTTACGAACTCTTGGTTCATCATGTGCTTCATCATCAGATGACACACCTCCAAAACTATTAGCATTATCATCTTCATCAGACTCATCAATATCAACAGCAGACCCATCATCGAGGTTGCAGGATGAGATCGCCAAAGGAACAACGTGTGGAAGATACTTAGTAAAACCATCTTCCAAAATCTCAGCAACATTGCTCAAAAAACCATGTGTGTACTCCCTAAGCTCACTGAAGTCCAACCCAAAACCAGAAATTGCTGCTTCAATAAAGGGTGGTAAAATTGGTTCCATCCTACTTCGCCCAACAGCCATTGCAACAATTCCAACCAACTCAGTAGCCCTTGCTCGTGCTCGGAGATCCTCATCATTTGTAAGCACCATGAAGACTTTCATCAATTCCAGAACTTTTTCAGCAAATGGAACGAAAGCTTCCTCCGCAGCTGATGCAACTGAACCAATTGCAGACATGCATGTTTCCTGCAGATTTCGTGGACTACTTTGAAGGGCACCAAGTAGTTTTCCCATCAAAGGTTCCAAAAAAGGAAGAATTTCATCCCCCATGTTCTCACAGAATGCTGCCAAAGCATAGTAAGATTTTTCCTGCTTGGAAGAAGTGAAAACAATCAGAACACATATATTATAGCATAAGAGTTCATTTGATATTGACAATTAAATACCTTTACTTCATCTGAAATGTCCTCAAGGGCATTCAATATGCAAGGCAACACAATTTCATAATGAGATATTATCTCAGGCTGCAGGTGCTCAGCAAATTGACCCAATGCAAACGATGCAGCCCCCCTCACCATTTGCTCAGGATCTCTAAGTGCACCCAATACTATGTGAAGAATGGGTTCAAGCTTCTGTTTCATGCAGTCCAAACAACCCTCAGAAACAACACCCAATGCAGTAACAGAAGCTTCTCGAAACTTGGGATTAGAATTTTGACAGCTGATAGAAGCAAACTCAAAAACAGGTGGGAAAACAAGCTTCGGCAAGCCCATGGCCATTGTGTCAATAACTTCAGCAGCAGCACGATCTGGAGCAAGATCATCATCTTCATCTCTGTCAGTTGACTCCGCAAGCAAGGGACACATAATTTGCAGAATTGGAATCACTAGTTTGTACTTTTTCAAGGAGTTGGATTTATATTTGGCAAGCCATGATATAATTTGTATTGCCTGGACAAAATTCTCAATATCTTAGACAGTAAACTAAGAGCAGACACAGCACACGAAAAAATACTTCTGCAGCAGCTAATTAGGATTTGAAATGAGCGACAAAAAAAAGCGTGCCCTGTGTCATGATGAGAAAGGTATTATAAATCATAAAAATAAGAGAAAAAATTTCCAGCATAAGAAATTAAGAATGTAGCAGAAAGTGTATTCAAGAATAAATCTAAAATGTGCAGCAGCAACACTCCATAAAACTAACCTGGTGGCGTGTACTAGGTTCCAAATTCAAACTTGAGCAGACCTCAAGTGAAAAATGTACAATGGATTTCACTGATTCCCCAAGCAGAGGGGCCGGAGATTCTATCAACTCATCGAATATTTCAAAAGCAATTACAGCAGTATCTTCTTCGCCAGCTTCAAGGCATTGTCTAGCAACATTCAGAATACTGGGTATGAAATCTCGGAACTTGACCTAAAAGGGGAAACCAAGCAGCACTAGGTTACAATAATGGAATAAACACAATTCTATATTCCAATCAAGAATGTGAGATTTCTTAGGTAGGAGTTGATCAGAGTATTAAAATTTGTGAAAAGAGCCAATTAAACTCACCACATCTGCCTGATCAAATGTGAACTCTAAAAACGAGCCAACGGCCCTGTCAATAAGATACAAATCAGCATTTAGTAAGATATCACTAATTATTACCATAATAGATATCCAGAAAGAAAAATACATCACATATTACTTGAGAGCAGCAACTCGAACTCGGCTACTGGTTTCATCCTGAAGACACTTGAGTAAAAGTGTCTGTAGGTCTGAAAAATACGGCTGAAATGAGTTCCCAATCGTCTCTGTCAAGGAGCTAAATAGTATCAAGGCAACCTAGCAACATAAACAAGGAAGCAACAGCCATTAGTCATATGAACAAGATGGGAAAATACAGAATGTGGTCCACCTGCAGATATAAATTTCTAAGCCAACCAAGATAACCTTTTTCCAATCCAAGCAATTTAAGAGCCATGCAGTACATAGGAAAAAAAACGACAAAATGTAGTCATACATAAGCACAAAACATAAGAATCTTATACTTTTCTTTAACTGCAACAGAATACTACATACTTCTCTATGGTCTTCTTGATTACTCTGGCTCCACTGAAAGAGAAATGGCAACAAGTCCGGCCATTCGCCGGATGGAACCGCATATTTTGCAACTATACTCACCACATTTGCACTAGCTTTCCTCACCGGCGGACTGCCAACATGACAAAAAACAAAATTCAACGAATAAAGTTCCAATCTTTGCTGATTGCATACTCCAATTACACTGAATTAAAAAAGTTGTCTTTTAAACAAGGTTACCTGTGCTCCACGGTTATGCTCTCAATTAAAGACTGCTTCACAAGCTGGCGAGTTTGCGGGGGAAGCTTCGCCCAGTGGCCAGTAATCTTCTTGCGGAGGAGCACGGCAGCTAGTTGCCGCACATTGGGAGTCTTGGCGGTGCGGAGATGGTGGACGAGCGCGGGAACAACCTGAGGGTCCTTGGCCAGGCGCTTGATTTGATCCTCCGCTTGCCGCCGGGCGTCATTGTCCGGCATCAGGAACTGAATTAGCAGCAGTTCCAGGGACTGCGACATGGCGTAGTTGGTGACAGAGAAGAGACGGCGGAGGGAAAGAAACCCTAAAAGAGGGGTTTTAGGATTTTAAGGGCTCAGCGGCGGCGGAGGGTGGTAAGTAAATCAGCGTAGCAGTGGGGACGGCGTAATTTTTGGCAGTTAACACAGTAACAGAGCTGGGAAGGTTTTAGGCACGTGATCTGCACGTGCACGGGTGCACGGTGATTTAGGCTTAGAGCGTGCACAAAGTAAAACTACCAAAAAAAAATCACTCTAGTGGTTTCTTTCAATTAAATATTCATTATCTCTCTTTCACCTCACCAAAAGCAATCACAAAAAAACTACTCGTACTTCATTTTTATCCGTAGAAATCACTAACGAACCACTATATGAACCTCACTTGATTTTTACTATCCCACTCATTAATTTCATCATTAATATTTAATTTAAATAAATGTGCACAACCAAAACAAATTACATGTGAAATTTAATACTATATTTTTAATTTTAAAATTTAATCTCATTTATTATAATTTTAAAATTAAATAATTGTTTTTTAAAAATTATTTCATGAATTAAAATTAAATGAGAGAAAGAAAAATGCAAATAAAAATTTAAAAGGAGCTTATTTTATTGGGACACGTGGCCCAGTCATAGGTTGCCACATGTCCACGTGTCCCATGCATGCAAAAGAAAATCAAAATTAGCTGGGACA
>JAULKK010000008.1:14034851-14045364 GCA_032355705.1 Rubia peregrina
AAAACTCCACAATGGTCCTCCCTAAATAAGGAGTACTCCTTATTAAGAAAAGTGGAGTTAAGGAGCTACCATTGTGGATGCTCGTAGTAGTCCATCTCAATATTATTTTTCAGAGGCGTGAAAAGGAGAGTGTTTTCCTGACTAATATTAAAAATTCAGATCGAAATTCCAATGACTCCTTAAATCTCATACTTCCACGCAATTAAATCTCTCCAAGCTCAAAAGAAATGGAGGGGGAAGGGGATCGAAGAGGTTAGTTAGGAGCATAGAAGCCCACGCATGTGCTGGTCTGGTCCATTAAAGCTTGCAGCCTTACCTCATATATCTATAATGATGAGGGTTCTACGTGTCAATAGATTAACCATCGCACCAGGGCTCCCAAAGAACAAGAAATGCAACCAAAAGGAATGGCCTGGAAATGCATTTTAACGATCCTAAGTAAATCAGAGCAGGCACGAAAAAAGAATTACATTTAACAGGCCAGTCATGGCAGAGAAATCAAAGGGATTCGCTGGATTTACTGCAGGCCCAGTTCCAGCTGCAGATGTTGCAGTCGCAGTAGGCACTGGTGGTGTCTCCACAACAGACTTTTCAGAACTAGTACAATTTTCCACTGCAGCGGGCTTTTCTTCTGCAGAAATCAGCAGCAAAGAGAACTCTTAGGTGAATAGCTAATCACAGCATTTAGCACAAAAGGCTAATCAAAGAATTCGGTAATGCCATCTCAATTAAAGATAATCAAAGCACAACTAACAGAAATGTATATCAACTTTCAAGGAAACAAAGCATAAAATATAATCAAAGAACAACTAACAGAACGCAGATCAACTTTCAAAAAAACAAAACATCAGAGCCAAACGAATTAATTCACAAGACACAAGACTGCACTAAAGACTGCATGCCTCTGTGGAAAAAACATATCGTTATAATAACTAGAAATTAGAACTAAAAATAGCGATGCAGCATTTACACATTCAATGTTTACCAGTTCTAGAGTTCATACAGAACAGAAATGAAAGACTTACCCTTAGTGGTCACCGGAGCATCTTTAACCTCCTGAAATCGCCACCAAAGAGCAGAAATGAGAATTACATCGCCGTAAAAACAAAACTCGCAATTTTAGGCGAAATGAATCAATTGCTCGCATATACTTCAAAAAAAAGCTCAAATCCGAAACCAAAAAAGCATAAATGAAATAGCAACAACAACGGATTGAAAACAGAATCGAATTCGCCAAATTCCGAATTCAGCAAAACCGGCGGGAACTGCTGAAAATTCATCATAAAAATTTGAAGAAGAAGACGATGTACCTGAGACATGGCTGCCGATTGTTGATAAGGAGATGTTCCTTGCTTGCCTTGCTGTAGATGATCACGCACAGAGGGTAGCCACTGTGAGGGAGAAGATTTGGAAGTACACGAAAGGTAGAAAAATAAAAGGGTTTTAGTGTGTGAGTGTGTGAGAGAGAAAAGATAAACTTGGGGGACAGGTTGTCGGATGAAAACAGTGCGTGAGTGGGCCATCTCAATCCCGATAAAATGAATGGCTTTGATTTCGTTTCCTTATTCTCCTGATCCCCTCTTCTTTGGGCTTTCTTGGGCCACTCAAATCCATATTGGGCCGTCCCCAGGTCATTTAAAAAGGAATCCTAACAAAATACTCCCTCCGTCCCGACAGTTTTGGCATAAGTGCTTTTAAAAGGAAACTACCGGGAGTAGACACTAATTTTAGCTTGAGTCCGCCTCTTGAAAGACAGTATTTTCAAAAATCATGGTTTAAACTGTAAATTAGAAGAAATAGATGATATAATTTTTGGGTTACATTAATCGGGTCGTAAACTTATAACTATTGTACGCTACATAATAAATTTTTAATATTACAACTAAAACATTTAACCCTTCTATAATTCTAATTCAACCTCCTCTTTCCATGTGTCTATGAAAATACAATTTTTCCAAAGACTTTACTTTTACCTTTACAAAAAACTAAAAAAATCACTATTTTGAGAGATTTCTTTTAGAAGAAGAAGATTATCCATATTGACAGAAATGTTAGAGAATTCAACCATTTATATCATGATAATTAGATTGGTTAAAGATCTATAATTTTAGTAATGTATTATACTCTCTCTCTCCCAGTTTAAACTGCACTCGTACTATTTATTTAGTCAAAATTGACTAATTTAAACTATAAAATTATATTGATATATAAGTTAGAATATTATCATGTGGCATAGTGTTATATTCATCTTAATGTGTATTTTCATAATACAATTTTTTTTATAGTTTTAAACTGTACATAATTAAATATATTAATGATCAAATATTTTTTAGTCAAAAGTCAAAATGTGCAGGTTAAGTTGGGACAGGGGAGTAGTAAATTATGAGATAGTAGTATTATTTATACAGAAATACTAAAGATAATATTCTAAACAATAACATATGTGCCTGAATGAGATATACGTATAGTGGCATGTGGTCATGTAGTGTCAAATGTCCAACAAACTCAATCTGAAATCGTAAGACTGATTTCACACTGATTCAATATACGTCCTTACTTGAACTAGTCACCTTTCTCCATTTTGCAAGTTACATTCTCGCTAAAGGAACATGCCAACCTCATAAATTTAATTATGCTACCCAAAGTGGTCTAATAACAAAACATTCATACTCCATTTAATCTGTTTTTGCTCCTACCTAACTTAGGAGACTTAACTCGATAGTTTTTTGTCATAAAAATACTATGTATAAATGAATACAACTCGTTTTCGGATTTTTTTTAAAATCGAGTCTAACTAAATTAAACTATAAACTAGAGTACACTTAAATTGGACAAAAAAAGGGACAAAAAGTGTTACTTTTAAAATATAGTAACATTGTCAAAGATCAATATATTATATTATGGCCAATAATTGATAAGAACTCATCGTTTTAAAGCTGTTGATTATAAACATTCTTTTCCACTTTTTTGATACGATAAAATTTACTTTTACCCTTGGTTAAGTATTATAGAAAAGCCAAATAAAATTATCTCAAGATCCTAAATTAGAGAGAGAAAATTATAGTGAAAGAGACATTTTCTTGTTTCCTCCAACTCACGAAAGTTGGAAATTACGTTAATCTTCGTAGTGTGGACCAAATAGGAGGAGGTCATGACTCATGTGAAGCTGTGTAATTGACTAATTGGTGATTGGAACTCTCCAAATTTGAACTTGAAAGTTCAAACGGGGATTATCTATATGGAACCTATAAAGCAAGAAACATTTGGTAGTTTGGTAGCTGGTTGATGAAGGTTTTAATTGCAATTATGCTAGGGCTGTTTTGCGATTCTAGAATTCTCCAGGGCTTAAACAAAGTTGGCTTATTTGTGGTCGTTATTTTCTTGTCGCCTCTGTGCAGGGAGTGGAGATCTGTCAGAATCCCATCAAATCGAACCTCGTTTCCTGAAATCATGGGAATTTTCCACTCTGCCATGTCTGATAAAAAAACTTGGGGACGGTGTGACCCTTCAATCACTCACTCGTTGTTCCTCTGATATTTCTTAACTAAGGTGATTTTCTTCCTACCTCACCACTTCTTCTTCTCATATTTGTCATGTTTTTTGCTCGATTTCGAGATTCAATTCACGGAGAGAGGAAAAGGGAGGGGAGCAAATCGAATTGCCCTCTATTGGAGGACAATTTGTTGGTTTTCTTGAGTTTTTGTTGGATTGATTGATCTGGGTCCGTTAATTTTCAGCTCTAGCTTATGTTAGGGCTTGGTTTGGGTTGATTTGGTGGAGAAAGGAGAAGAATTTGTGAAATGAATGTTATGCGTCGACTGAAGAGCATTACCTCTAACCCGCTCCTCTGTTTCAGATCCTGTGATTATTTGCCTTCAAGTTTGGATTTTGCTCGCGTTTTCCATCCGAGGTTTCGTTAATTTGATGTGGGATTTTGTTTGATGTTGGTTATTTGTGTTAATCATGTTGGTTGTGATCGGTTCCTTTGTTAGTTTGCCTAATTGTGATTGTTTGGATACATGTTTGCCTCATTCTTCGTTTGTTATGTTTTGAATTCGATATCTTTTTTTATTGTTTATGACGTGTATTGGAATTGCTTTTGCGCAGTTGGAAAACTCTGGGATAAAGAGAGTGAAAATTGATCGGCAGTTGAATTGGAGGTCCGGTGGTGAATCGGAGGCAATGTTAGACGGAGAAAATCTGATACTTCTCATGTGATGCGGTGTATCAAGGTGTTTGAATATTCATCGGTAAGAATTACCTCCTTGGCTCTTTGAGTGCGGATAATACTACACCCTTTTTTTGCCCAATTGTTTCAATTATGCAGTTTGATGATTTTTTACCCCATTTTTGCAATGCATAGATTTCTACAAGTATGGATTACTCTGTTAACATGACATTGGAACTATGAGCTAGCATTGTTATTTCTAATTGTAGAACTTCATGTTCAGGTTTTTGTGCTCTTCCAACATGAATTTCTGATTTGCGTGATTGGTGATAGCTTAAACATGACTGTTATTCATTTGTCAATTCAAGTGTGCTGTCAAAATTTTCCTCGTCGACATGATCCTTCTATTTATTTATTTTATTCCGGAATATAATTTGTCATTGTAACAAGTTTTAGTGGTCGTTTTAAAACTATAATTATGATAATGACTTGATCACTTCAATTTGGTATCTGAATTTGTTTAGCACTTTCTTTCATGTAGTAAATGAACCTGCAGATGTCCCATGTCCTGTTGCAGAGTTTTTTCGCGCACTGAACCTTCAATGCTTGTATCTGGGAGTGATGACTGCAAGGTACTCGGGCATACTCGACAGATAGTTTATTTTGTATTCTACGTGTAAAGGTGACTATTGAAAGGACGTGGCTGCTCATTTCTGGCTTCTAGAGAGACTGTGATACACTGTATCTTAAGGACTAATATTTTATTACTCTTTTGATGTGATTCTACACTACAACCGGTTATTATTTGGAATGAAAAACAAGTTCCTTACTCGGCTCTCTATGCTTTTCTGTTACAGGTTGAGATTTGTTGTACAAATCAGGAAGGAAGCGTTCTTAATATTGATATGAAAGCAAAATTATAATCTGTTAAAGACAATCCTGGATCAAGCATGCAAATTGCAGTAAGTGGTTTATTTGTACTCATTCTTATTACACGATATAATGATTTCTAGTTTAAGGTTTGATACTCTTATTATTAGTATCCAGAAACATTGCTTGTGTCGTAATTTGATTTGGTCTAGAAATTTTACAACCATTATTTAAGTTTCCACCCCGATTTTATTTTGCCTCTTTTGGTTTCTTCTATATGGAACCTAGAATAGGGGACTTTCAAAAGTTGGTTGACAAATGGCTTTCTTGCAATTATTCAAAACTTCTTCTACTACTAATGACCTATTGTGTAAATATAGGATAATATCATGGACCAGCATATTCCTCACGTTTCTTCTCTCGTTTTGTTTTTCCCGCCGTGATTGATTGAAATTTTTTGTTTTGTTTTTGGTTCCTTTGTCAGTTTCCCTGAAATTACTGACACCCTGAAGATGGGACACTTTGATAATGGACTTCAATAATGGATGGTCATTTTCTATGTTCTCACTCCCTTTTACTTTGGTCTGCAGTTCAACAGAGAAAGTGATGGTTCTTTGAAGCATGTACCTGCAAAGCATATCGATACTGGAATGGGTTTTGAGAGATTAACTTCTATTCTCCATAAAAAAGGAGCAATTTTGATACTGATGTTTTAATGCCAATTTTTAGCCCATTCAACAGGTATGTACAACTTCACTTGGTTTGTCTCCTATTTTTCATCATCTTTGTTCAATCTATGCGATCTAAAAAAACTTCAGTTAACGTCTCGTATTCCTTTTTTATCTTGTACTGTTGTAGACCATTAGAGCTAGACCATACTCTGGTAAAGTTGGATGTGAATAATATAGATACAGCATACAGGGTTGTGGCTGACCACATCAGAACTCTTTCGTTTGCCATTGTCGATACCTCTTGTCCAGGTGAAGTAAAGGAACCTAATTTTTTGAATTGTGTTGTCTATTGAAATGCATAGTTTGCATTCACAACTGTTGAGCAGTGTGACAGAGTTTGGCTATTTCACTTACTTTCAATTTCTTTGTATATTTGTATATGTGTTGGATGTTCTAATTTAAGTTGTCAATTTTAAAAGCTCCAATCCCTGATGTATGCATAATGGTTTGTTGCTATTTTTTGGGTTTTATATTCAAAGAGCTGCCTTGGTTTTATTTGTTATTGATGTGGTTTGTAATTGAGTTCTTTTTGCTTTTATCAGTTGAGTAGCTGCAGAGTTGAATGATTCGGAGACCGAAAAATAATAGCTGATTTGCTGTTTGATTTGTTGCTTCAACTATGGTGAAGGAGACAGAGTACTATGATGTACAGGGAGTGGGTATAGATGCATATGTTGCTGATATTAAGAAGGCCTATTACCTCAAGGTGAGGCATTTGTGTTGATTGATTCAACATTTAACTAACAGATTATGCTCTTTTTGCCTAATTGTTGTCAGGTAAAATGGTTTGGTTGTTTATGTTCCAGGCAAGAGTAGTACACCCCGATAAAAACCCGAATGATCGCAAGACTGCTAATCATTTTCAGGTATATAGGTTTGCCTCTTTGGTCATGTAGTTTGATACTTGTGAAACTCTAGATCACCATTATACTGCATTTAGTTTAATGTGAAAAAGTCTGATTTTGACATCAAAGGGGACTTTTTGTGTGATTAAATTGAGTTGTTAAGCTTCGATGGAACTAATGGAATGAAATCATGCTTGAAGGTGCTCGGGGAGGCATACCAAGTCCTGAGTGATGAAGAGAAACGCGAAGCATACAATAAGTATGGAAAATCTGGAGTCCAACTGTACGTGCTCAAACTATTCTCTGTGACAAGTTTTTGGAAGTTATTAATAAGGATGTGTTTAATTAATAATATGCTTAATGAACTCATCTCAGTTAACGTAAAAATGTGTACTGTATGCTTAATATTTCATTCATATCAGATGTATGTTGGGTATTTTTTTTGGACTAAAGTGTAAATGATTTGAAACTTCACAACACATTTGCTTACTTTTACCAAACTGTAGAGATGTTTCTAAAGTAAAAGCTCTGACCCGATGAAGATGAAAATCAAGAAATGGCAGTCTCAAGTTCCTATGTAGATCAAACTGGTGTTAAATGAGGCCATAAGATATCAGGCCTTGCAGTTGAAAAATAAGAAAGGAGACACACCTCTTCATGTAGCAGCATCAACAGCTGGGAGTGAGCCTATGTGCCATTACATAGCCAGTGTGCATAAAAGGCTAATCACCCAATATGCATAAAAGTCTGCGCCAGCATCCTTAGATGATCCACCGGAATTTCAATCTGAAACTAAGGAGGTAATATTTGTGTTTAATATTGTCTGCTTCCTGCTGTCCACTAATTTATCTGCTAATTTAGGTGGTTTTATGGTGCTAGAATACACTTTTAAATGAGAGAACTATACTTAAGTATTATGCTAAGTTGAGTAGTTGATATTCTCTTCTTATGTTTAGTCCTGGTTTGTATAACTTTTTTGCTGTATGTGTTCCTCTGACTTTGTTTGCCTTGCTAATTGCTAATGTCAATTTTCTTTCTGCTATTGAGGAGGCCAAAATGGCACAACATACATTTTCTTAATGATTTTCCGTGCATCACATATAGGAAGTGACAATTGGTTCTTTTGGATTTACTTAATTTGTTTAATATTCGTTTCAGGTTAAGGTTAATCCAAGAGAATTGAATCCATATTTCAAGGATATGGGAGTGGGTATCCAGAAGAGTCTGATGGTAAAACTGATGGGAGACAAGCCTCTCAGGAAGATGAGTATGATCAGCTTCCGCCATTTAAGCCTCTCAGGAAGATGCAGATTGCTGCTGTTTTGAATGCTGATTAGTAGGAAATGGTTTCAATTCATCGGCACTATATTTGATGTTTCTGGCAGGCCTTTCACATCGATGAACTAAGGAACAATGCGCCACATGTTGTAACATGTAATGATTATGAAAGAGAGGTTTCCGTTTCGCAAAGTATTGCTGGAAAGCATTTCGATAGGGTTTTCACCTTCGACAAGGTATATATATGATTTCTGTTTACTTCAAATTGAATAGTCAGTAGTTAGGGTATAAAAATGATGTTATATCTCCGATTTTATATTTTAATCAGTTTTAGGTGCCTTTCGAATAGACAATTATTCGTTTACTTAATTTGCTTTTGATAGGTCTTTGGTCCGCCAACTCAGCAAAGAGACCTTTATGACCAAGTTGTTGTATTATGCCTCCATTTTGTGTTTCCGGGTCGGACCCATTTCAGTTTATGTTTGGAAAGTCTGAGTTTTTTCTAATGATCTTGCCTCATTCAGCTGCTAGCTTCTGGTTGAGCTTCGTTTTTGTGTTTCCGGGTCTGACCCTTTTCCGTTTGTGCTCGAAAAGTCCGAGTCTTTTCTAATGATCTTGCTCCATTCAGGTTCAGCTAGCTTCTTGTTGAACTCTGTTTTGTAGGCCTCACCGACTTCAACATGGGAAAAGGGTCAAATCTTGCTACATTCTGGGCTTTCTGCATTTGCTTTTCCTCGTTGTTTATCTAGTGGGGGGCCACCACCGATCAAACTGAATGTAAGTGTGTGTTTTTTTGGTTATCTGTGGAGTAGAGTCAAATGGTAGTCAAAGTTTGGATTTTTATGTGTTTTATGATTATCTGGTGTTGTTGAATTATGTTTATGTTTCATGTAAGGAAAGATTATGATTGGCAATATATTAATTTCAGTAAATGTATGCATTCTGATTTTGCTTTGGATATGGATGCTTGCGAATTTGCAGTGACAACTGTTCAGTTTTTCTCCACAACTAACTGGATGGAAATCGAGCGGGGGCGATCCTTGTGGGGGCGCGTGACTGGGGATCACATGTCAAGGTTCTGCAATTGTTTCGATGTGAGTGTCTGTGTTGATAGTTGTTTAACATTGAAGTTTGATTTAGTATTAAACTGCTTCTTGTTTCTTGTCTATATTAATTGTTGAACCTAGAATAGGGGAAACATTTGGTAGTTTGGTTGACCAAGGGCAGATGTGCAAATTTAATAAAGTTGCTCAATTTTGCTTTATTCTACTGGATTTGTTTTGCAATTGGCAGTATAGGACCCAGTTCGATTCTATCCCCATTCAATCGCCGGACTACAACCATAAACTCCAGTCGGATTTCTTCCCAATCATGGGCTATGCAGGAGGGGCGAAGTTGGGGTGGCAAGATTCGAGTTGGGTCAGGATCTATTTTTCGACCTGGATGGCGCTGAAGGAATGATTTGAGGAATGATTTGAGCCGGGAGAGAGCTTCACGGGTCCTTCGGTAAGGAGGTTTTTGACATGCTTGACTGCAGCGCGGGAGGAGGAACTGGAATTAGCTCTTGGACGTGTCTTCATCCATTTCTAGTACTCACTTTACTTCATCAAACTCTCCAAAAATGGAACGAACCAGTAGGCTATTATAGTGCTTATTTGTTCTAACTTCATCGCTTCACAGGTCCGTTAGTTTCAAATTTGTTCCCGAGCAAGTTTTTGTATCAAGAGAATTTGTTATAGCTCTACTGGTAGCTCATCTTTGTTTGCTCGTTACTTTTGCTCATTTTAGATGGTGCAGGTGAGTAATGTTCCATAAAATTCGGTTTCTGAGTTCTTTTTCTGGAGCAAAAACTAGGTCTTTAAAGATGGTATTGTTTATCTTTGTATATAATGTTAAAATCTGGGAACTCGCAATACACATTGTTTGCTTCCATTCTTATTATATCTAGCAGGATTGGAAGAGGGGGAAATAAGGCATGGTAGAGAGCATTTTGGTTCTCGTCTTCCTATATTGTTAGAGAAATTTAAATTTGTGTTGTGTGAGATTTGTTTTTCCCTTTGTTTTTCCCTTGACTATTCAGATACTTAACAGAGCTTTTTAAACATCAACTAGAGCTTTTCCCAAATGAGATACACAATCTATTTAACTCTTATTTTCTCTGAAGAAGAAAAACAATTTAGATTTGAAGAGGAATTTTTGGACCTCACTTAATGGTTTTAATAATATCAATCTACTTCTTACCCAGTTAATTTTGGTAGTATTAGTTAACTAGTTTGGACTATCGACAATAATTTACTGCCAAACAAGATGTATTGTCTTTTTTATTTGTCTCACTAGTAGGAGTTTAGTAGTTCTATAAATGAAGGATTCTTAGAAACATGCTATCATTTTATAGTCTTGTTTGAGAACTGTTTCTCAGCCTTTGCTGAAATGTGTCAATTGTAGGCTATCTATTATCTTGAACGAGGAGAATTGTTTTGTGTACTCCCTCTGTTTTATTTTTATTGGCACACTTACTAAAAAGGGGTGTTTTCTTTTTATTGACAGCGTTTGTTTTGTTTCTACAAAAGGAAAGGTTCAAATTTTAGTTGGACAAAATTGTCCTCATCGTGGTGCTGAAT
>JAULKK010000008.1:14249400-14265265 GCA_032355705.1 Rubia peregrina
CCTTCTTCACCCAATTAAATTTATATATTTAAACTGATTAAAAGAGATTAGTCTCTTTAAACATGGTTTTTCCATAAATTATAATTAAAAATAAATTGTAAATTAGAAGAAGATAAGATTAAAAAAAATTGGTTGCATTAATCGGGTCATAAACTTATAACTATTGCACATTGCATAATAAATTTTCAATATTGCAACTGAAACATTTACCTTTCTATTATTCAAGAGTAAAATGCTTAGATGACCCTCAGTTCCTTGAAAAGTGCAAATACAACTCTCAATTTTTCAAAAGTGCTAATATACCCACGATTGATTTTCAAAAGTTCTAACATACCCATGACCAGCCAAAATATGTAAACTTATACCCGACTACCCACATTTTTCCTCTACTTCGATGACTTTGGGTACAACCGCACTTTCAAAAAATTCAAGGTTATATTTGCACATAACAAAGAACTGAGAGTTATATAAACACTTCATTGATTATTATAATTTAACTTCGTCTTTCCTTAAACCTATGAAAAACTGGGGTTTTCCAAGATTTTGCCATAAAAAATTGTACAAAATTTATTTTAGTCCCGCTAGTAATTACACGGGTCATTTTATAGCTAATGTAAATAGTAGAATTATTTTATGTTTGTTTCTTTGTAACGAGTTTTCTATACTTTATGAACCTTTTGAATATATCATAGTAATTACAAATCACTCCTAAAATTTATGAACTTCAAAAATTGTATATTTTTATATAGGTAACATTATGGAAATATCACTTTTTAATAAACATATGGAAAGACGAGATTGAATTAAAATTACAAAAAATAAAAAAGTTTTAGTTACAAGCGTTTGTCTCCTGAAAGACGGTATTTCCATAAGTCATGGAAAGACCAATGTTTAAAGTGCAAATTAGAAGAAATGTAGATAAAATTTTTGGGTTGCATAAATCGGGTTATAAACTTTATAACTATTACACATTGTATAATAAATTTTTAATGTTGTAACTAAAACCTTTTACCTTTCATTATTCTAATTAAACCCTGTATATCCATATACCTATGGAAAGACCGTCTTTCCCAAGACTTTGCCAAAGTTGTATTTTAAAATGTGATGCAAATATTATTTTAACCAAATAATTATTTAATAATTTTCTACCAGTTAATTAGCCTCCATGTTTCTTAAATCTAATTTAATTATGAATTAGAGAGTGACTATATATATACTAAATGGTCCTAGCAGAATTATAAATTTACCCAAATCACTAAAATTACAAAATTGTATCCCGAAACACGCCAATATTCGTGTGCAACGGAGTGGCTATCCATTCTTGCAAATAGTTGGTGATATAAACACACACATTCTAGAGATTTCTTGTACTTATAGCTAATCCCATAAACTACATACTAAACAATTTTACAACGAAAGCTAAACCCACCAATCAAGGTGTGAATTCATCATTCTGTGCATTACTTATTCCATTTATTTCTTCTGTTTACAAGAATTGACACATGATCTAGTTATGTGAGACTTGATTTTTAATTTTATCTTTTAGAGACTTTTATTTACACAAGTTAACTTGTCAGATAGGGTGCTTAATAAATGCCACACTCCTACAATAGTCTTTCATTCTCGCAGCCTACGTAAACATAATGTCAATTAAGTATACATTATTAATCCTCTAGATCTTAGAGTTGCTTCCCACACTTTATTTGACATGTTTGATCATCGATAATTTTAAATATTTTTAATGACTATGCTAAAGATTTAATATTTAACAAATCTAACTTTGTTTCAAATAATATTATAATATTTATGTTATTTAAAATATATGATAAAACGTATGGTGAAAAAGTTGACTGGAAAATATGAAGTAAATGTATGAGACGGATGGATCCAAAGTGTTACTAAAAGAAAGTCAAATCTTAGATGCGTCTATTAATTCCTAATTATACGTCTTAGAGGCGAGGGAATTGACTTCTGTGCCTCAAAAGAAGCGTCTGTGACAGAGAAACAAAACTAAAACTTAATTACAAAGGAGAGAGGACCAGCTTAGCCAGCTGCGAAGTTTATATACAAAACCCTCTTTTTCTTGCTACCTCATACAGCTAGAAACATAATTCTTCTCAAAGTTAATGGAAATGGACCTTTTCCCCAAGCTACAAGCTCAAGAAAGCCAATCTGCACAAGATCAAGAACATTCAGCGGATCAACATCATGAGAAAGATGTATCGAAACACGGAGAACCTGAAAATTCCTTGTCTGCATCAGACACTACTATGAAGGCGGAAGAGGTAACCATAAATATGATCATACTGCATGTTTTGATCCTATGATGTAAATTTGATGTCAGCAAATATACATATATGTAGATGTAAAAAAATCTAACACAGTTAAACGTTTGAGCATGTATTAAAGCTGTCAGTGTTGCAAATGGAGATGGGTCGTGTGAAGGAAGAAAACAAGGCGTTAAGGAAGGCAGTGGAGCAAACCATGAAAGATTACCGTGATCTACAACTGAAATTTGGTGCCGTGTCTCAGCAAAACCTTCACAATGAGGTAAAAATCAATCAGAAAATTGGATTTTAGCCAGCTTCTTGTATTATTTTTTCCCCTCATATGTTTGTTTGATTGTATAGGTTGGAGATCCCAGAAGTTTTCTTTCGCTCATCAGTAATGGTACCCCACCGGATCATACTGATGAAGAACGGATGGTGAGAAGTAATACTCTAATGGCGGATCAAGAAAATGATCGGCTAGGGCTGTCATTGACTTTGCAGAGCAGTTCATCAAGTCAGCTAGTTTGTGAAGATAATCAAGATGTTAGCGAACTGAAAGAAAATGAAGCATTAGCAGCATTAAAACCATTAATCCAGAATACTAATCAACTGCAAAGAACCAGCAGTATAGGAGGAGGAAATGGGATGATCAATAATGTCCCAAATCACATTTCATCCTCTCCAGCATCTCACAACAGGAAATCTAGGGTTTCGGTCCGGGCCAGATGCGAATCTGCAACTGTAAGTTTTTTTCTTACAATATCAATCATATTTTGTTTAATATTAAATTTAAGTGTAACACATCTGAGTTTTGATTACGAATTATTATAGATGAATGATGGATGTCAGTGGCGAAAATATGGGCAAAAAATCGCGAAAGGAAATCCATGCCCTCGAGCATACTATCGCTGCACTGTGGCTCCAGGATGCCCAGTCAGAAAACAGGTAACAGTTAATTAACTTTTTTAAGAAATGCGATCGATACTCCAGATTGCAACCTCTTAATTATATTTTGGTTCGCATCGAATTCCTAACCATTTTCACATGTACATGCGTTCATGTGTAATAAAATTCATCAACCAGGTACAAAGATGTCTGGAGGATATGTCAATTCTGATCACAACTTATGAAGGAACACACAATCATCCCCTCCCCGTGGGCGCTACAGCAATGGCGTCCACAACTTCAGCTGCAGCTTCGTTCATGTTACTGGACTCGATCAATCCTTATTCGAACTCAGATGGAATGTTAATGTCATCCAATTTCAATCGCCCGAGCCCTTTCCCTTACTATACTCCTCATCACCATCCACTCATGATGAACTCGTCCACATCTTATGGACCGCCGGGCCTGATAAATATTCTTCCCAGCGACCCCTCGATAGGGGTCATGCTCGACCTCACCAGCGCGGCCCAACAGGAGTATGCTCGAGTTCAACTCAACAGTTCTTCGCAACAGATGGGATTTTCTAACTGGTTGCCAAAACCAATGGTGGGGAATGATCAGAACCTTTCACTCGGCAGTTCTAGAGGAGGCATGGTTGAAAATGTGAGTGCAATCGCTTCTGATCCTAAGTTTAGAGCGGTTGTGGAGGCAGCGATTTGTTCCCTCATAAATAAAGATAGCCAGAATGGTGGTAATGCTGGTAATGATAGTATCATTCCTCCATTAACAACACCTTCCAGAGATGGGGATCAACAGAGCGGTGGCAGTTCATCTAGTACCAAGAACTGGATTCTTGAATCACTCTCTTCAGGCGGTAAACCCCTTCAGCCGAATTGAAGGAGGAGGAAAATGCATGTGCAGGTGTTAATTAATTGATTAAGTAAATTTTGTGAAATGAGACGTTGATGTTGAACTGTACTAATAGTGCTGATCATGTACTTGCATTTCTAGGTTAAGCTATATGTAGGAAGTTAGTTAGACTAGTTCTAGCTAGCTATCTGAGTTTCACAAGTAATTAACGTGAATCACTAGCAAGTATTTGTTCGGTAAGTTTTCGTCATAAGAAGTCTAGCGTAAAACGGCACATTAATAATGTTTTGCATCCGTATCTCATTTATTCTAACAGCATTTCCAATGGTTAGATACAATATTTTGTAATTTACCTTGCCACTTCACTTTCTAAACATGTGAATTGACAAATTACACACTTGATAGAATTACATATTGTTAAATGGTAACACTACTAGAAAACAGGTACATGAGCACCGGTATATCAGTGCTGGGAGAGAAATATTGGTGCTGGAACTTTTATAGGCGCCGGTAACCTGTTAAATGAACTAAAATACCGGTGTCTATGAATAAATCCAGCACTGATACACTGAATACCGGTGCTAGATACCAGTGTTTAAAGAAAAATTATCTTAGTTTAATATATTCCAGCACAGGTTTTGGATGAATGACATATACCGGTGCTAATACCGGTGCCTATGACCGGAATAGTAATGTTGGTGGAAAAATATCCAGCACCGTTATGTTGACGAATGGCACCGGTAATATTACCGGTGCTCTATATTTTTATTTTTCTTGAAAAATGGTTTATGATATGATTTACTCTTGAATGGCATGAGTTACTCAAGAACATGTACTAGCGCATTCCAACATTTCACCAAAAATATATTTTATTTTAAATTTATATATTAAGGCAAGAATAATAAAAAAATCATGCATTTTGGAGCAATGGATAATGAGGTAATACAATTTGGGCCATAGTGTAATTTTCCAAGACTATGTAGAAGTAATCAATGTTGACTTTCGAGACCCTTCTGTTCACCCATACATGCCCAAATTGCAAATTCGCAATCCTATATTATTGAATTGCATTTTGGTGTCGCCAATTTTGTGATTCGGCAACTCCAACTTTCTTGGAGGGACCTAAGTGCAAAAAGTAAACAACTTTACTCTTAACTCCAAATTAAAATCTGCTCAAACGTGATGCTACCATATACACCCCTGTTGTATTTTCCAAGTTCATAATGAAATATTAATCAATAATTGGGCACAAGAACATATCTATAATTCTTTCCGATTTCCCTTTCTTACTTGTAGTTAATCAACTCTAAACTTACTTTAGAACATGTACTAGTGCTATTCAAAATTTCATCAAAATAATCATTTATTTTCTATTTCTATATTTCTGCAATAATAACAAAAAAAGTGTATTTGGAGAGATGGATAACGCCGTAACAATTTTTTTGGCCATAGCGTAATTTTTCATAATATATTTGAGGCTCTTCTGTTCACCCACTGTACCTAGAATTTCAAAGACGCAATCGTCTCTTACTTAATTGTGTTTTGGCGTCTTCAATATTAAGATTCACTGCCTTCAAATTTCTTCTATGGACCTAATAGTAAAATTAAAAAATTAACCTAGAGATCAAATAATACACGCACCGGCATTGCTTTCGTTCATACCGGTGCTAAGTTATAGCGGGAAAATGAATTTCCTGAATTTTCATTCAAAATTTTGAAATATTGGATTTAGCACCGGTAAGTTACTTAGGCACCGATATTAGTGTTGCATATTTAGAATTTTTTTCCCATGTTTGCTATCGGGTCGGAAAAAAAATGTACCACATTTAAAGCAGCCCTAAGCAGCTGTTTTTCATATACATAGCACCAATATAAGCTATTTTGGCACCAGTTTTTGTACCGGTGTTCCATACTTAGAAAAAAATCCCAATTTTGCTCTTGGGTTCATGTTTTATTTTTAAAAAGCACGGTAAAGAAGCCACAAGCAGCTTTTTTCTTATACATAGCACCGGTATGAGCCATTTTGGCACCAATTTTTGTACCAGTGCTCCATATTTAGAAAAAAATCTCAAATTTACTCTCGGGTTCATTTTTTTCAATTAAAAAAGCCATGTAAAGCAGCCTTAAGCAGCTGTTTTCCATATACATAAGCACCGATATCAGCCATTTTGGGCACCGATTTTTGTACAGGTACCAGTTCTAGGTACTTAAAAAGAGAGGAGCCCAACTTAGTTTCATTTGAACCATTGATTTCTTTTGTTGATTGAATCTCAACCATTAAATCTTTGTTTATATAAACTAAATTTGAAACCCTAAATCTAACCCACCCTCATTTCCTCTACCTTCTCTCTCTCCTCTCCCTCCTCCTCCATCACTTCTCCATCTCTGCCGCCACCTACCCCCACTTTGAAGGCTTTGACGCATCGACGACCCTCTCTCCACCCTCCCCACGGTGCACCATCCCCGACGCCATCTCCCCGCGTCATCTCTCCAAAGACATCTTCTCGCACCATCTCCCAGACACCATCTTCCCGAGCTCCCCCAAAATTATCGAGTTCAACTCAGATTTGTGGCCCCTCAAAAGGTTTATTAAATCCACTAGTCAACTATTCCATTACCAAAATACCCTTCCTTTATTTCTCATCAACACTTCCACTAAATCTTGCATAAAATACCAATCTAAAAGCAATTGTGCCAATTTGTCTGGGACGGAGGGAGTATGTTTTTATTCAATTTTGTGTGTGTTATTTTTCTAGTTTATGCATTTTTATCATATTTTTTCATGAGTACATCTCTTGAAAGACGATCTTTCCATAAGTTATGGAAAGACCAGGGACTGTATTGCAATTTTAAGACAATCGGCAAGCAAAATTCGCGGGTCTAAATAGGGGAAATCCTAGTCGATATTTGGATTATAAGGATACGAGTTATTTCACGGACCTATATAGGCTAAAATCTCATCCTTCCATTTTTTTCCCTAATCATTTCCCGCGGCTCTACCATTCTCTATCACGATCTACAATTTTTCTGTCTTTAGGTCTCAAAATTCAATCCGGCCACATCGGCGTCACAGTTAGCCAGAAAACGTCGTAGATCGCCGCTGATTCTGTATCAAAACGCAGTATAATGAACTCTAGAGGAGAGGGACAAATTGTACGATTCATCAAAAACTGATAAGCTTGATGTTTCACCTATTTAATTCTGATTTTGTTTGCGATTTCAATTTTGCATTGCAATAAAATCCTAACATTTTATTAATTTGATTGAATCTCATTGTTAAGATGATCGTAATTGAACGAATTGAAGAAGAGATCGAAGAACACCTTGGTGTTGCAGCTATTATACCTTTTGAGGGTATGAACGCCCACAATTTCGTCTCCCTTTCGATCCACTATTAGATTCATCAAAATTGAATGTTTCACACCCACATTGTTACCTTTTAAATTATACGTACTACCTTTTTGTGAGTCAAATATGAAGTTTTTTTGCTCATGAAGTCGAAGAACATATTGTTGTTATTTCTATCATAAACAAATTCGTCTCCCTTTCGATCAACTATTAGATTCATTAAAAATTGTATGTTTCACACTCACAATGATACCTTTCAAATAATACGTACCACCTTTTTGTTGATCAAGTATGAAGTTTTTTGTTAATGAAATATGAAATCCTAGTACACGTTAACATTTCAAAAATTTATTATGATTAAATGTATATATTTTAGTATAAAGTAGTAATTTTTATACTGAACATATTTAAGAGTTGTAGATCAGAGAAGAAAAAAACAAAAACAAAAGTTAACTGAAATTGTGAATGAATGATTCGGTGGACGACAAGCAAGAACACTACATGAATTGGAGGACCTCTACAACCAACATGCTAACAAATTGGGATTTAGCTACAACAAATCACGCAACGAAAGAAAAACCAAGGAGTCATTACTGAAAAATACTTTACATGCTCATGTCAATGGAAAACTCGGGAAAAAAGCAGCATCAACCCCACCAATCCCAATCGGTGATTGATCAAAAGATTCAACCTCGAAAAAGAGAAAGACAAAGGAATTTTATGTAATTGGAATGGGCTGTAAGGATGAAATACGAATCAAATTGGTTGACAACCTTTATAAATTGATGCACCATATCTTGCATCACAACCACGAGTTTGAAAGACCGACTTGGCAATATCTACAACGTAGTGAGAGTAAATTATAGCAGAGAAGGCCAATATCATCGAAGGGGTGGAAGTTGTTGGATTAAAGCCATAAATTGGCGTTAATTACTTGGTCCATGAAACTGGAGGTGAAGATAATTTAGTACATACCATGGGAAACCATATAAACTACGTTTGAAGGTTGAGAATGAAGGTGGGGATGCACAAACTGTTATAGAGGAGCTTCAGCAAAATAACGAAGAAAATGCCAATTTTTTCTTTGAGTGAAGATGGATGATGAAAGTGGGTTATTAACCTTATTTTGGAGAGACTCGATGATGAAGCAAGATTACACATTTTTGGAGATGTATTGGTGTTCAACACAAACTTTAGAACAAATAAATACAACCTAATATGTGCTCTATTTGTGGGTGTCAACAACCATTGGAAGAACATGTTTTCTTGTGCTTTCATATCTGATGAAAAGGCACTAATGTTCGAATGGTTACTTGAAACCTTCATAAAATGCATGGAGGGAAAACACCTATGACCATATTCACTGATCAAGGCCAAGCAATGGCGACTACAATAGAAAATGTATTGTTTTCATGTGCTTTATGTTACAGTATAAAGCATATAAAGCATCAGTCTTACAAAAAATTGTATAATGAAATAAAATTTCGATCTTCTCATAAACGATTATGGTTTCATTATAAACAATTATTGTTTTAACATAAATTGTACACTTTTTACATTTTTTAAATATATGACTCAGATGTTTCAGCATAAAACCCGTCTGTTATATAATGGAACGGATTTTACCAACAAAAAGACATTGGTTTTGTATATGGCACCTTCAGCAAAATGCTTGTACGCACTATAGAGAATAGAAGAAAGACGGTTCATTCAAAAAGGCCTTTGATCATTGCTTAACAGGGTGTATTAATCATGAAGAATTTGAAGACACTTGGCAGACCATGATCACTGCACATGGCTTGGAAGGTCACACTTGGTTTCAAAGTCTATACAATATCTGTGAGAAATGATGCCCAACTTTGAACGAGGGTTTTTTCTAGCCGAAATTGTAGCATTACAAAAGAGTGAGAGTAACAACAACACCATCATGTTCAATGCTAGTAAAACAACATCCCTCACTCAATTCTTGAAGATATTTGAGAAAACTGTCAAGAAATGGAGAAGTATAGAGATCATAGCCGAACACTACTGCACTCGATTCATCCCAAAATATATGCCCATGATAGTCACACAAGACTTTTAAAACATGTAGGTGAGGTCTGTACTTTGAAAATATATAAGTATTTCAAGAAGTAATTCGATGTCGCAATGGCAACGACAATAGTGGAAAGTTACAATGGTGGCAAGTAAGTTGGGAGAAGCACCAAACGGTAATAGAATCAGTAATATCAAAAAACACAAGAATCAGTTGAGCTCAACCGTTCTTGCAAGGTGTTTAAAGAAACAAGTATGTTGTGATCAATTGTTCTTCTCATAAACAATTATGATTTGAGTATAACACAATTATTGTTTTAACACAAATTGCACACCCTTTAATATATGAGTCAGATGTTTCAACATGAAACATGTATGTTGTGCTTTCATTGCATTAGAGTTTTGCACCACCATGATATTTCCCAAATTCTCTCATGGTACATTTCTACAAGAGAGACAAAGAATGTGAAGAAACAAGTCTGGGATAAATAACTCAAGCAAGACATAGGCCCGATAACAAAGAAATTGAAGGACACCATTCCATGGCGTCCTGAAATTGCAATGAAATTCTACAACATGCTCTTGAAGAGTGAAGACAATGTAAATGCTAGAAAAGTTCTCGAAGATGCACTAGGTAAAGAAACAATCGCAATTCAGTAAATATTTTCTATAGAATCAAGTGCCATGGGAAAAAAATAATGTTATCAGTGCTTCAAGTTCAGTCGCAACAAACATACTTAATCCAAAGTATGCAAAGACAAAAGGAAGGTGTGTAAGAATCAAGTTGGCATTAGAGAAGGGCAAATGATCTACAAATGAGTTTGGTACCATAACACCAAAATAGCATATCATTTGAATCACTTCAGCAACTTATATCAAGTATAATTCAGAATCTGAAAGTTCTTTTTTTATGTCACATTATAGACTGCATTCATTACATCGTTTATTCTAAATATTAATGTTTCTTGGTAAAGAAGTATTCTTTCAACAACCATTGCATGTATTATAATCAGTGCACTAAAATGGTAAATTATGAATTTGCTTTTTATAATTAAAATGGTAAATTATGAATTTGCTTTTTATAATGAGCATCACTATAAAGTCTTAATGTTTTAACCTAATTATAAAAATATGTGAAAATTAAAATCAGGTTGATAGCATGCTACTTCTGAATTATGCAACTTATGAACATGTAATGTTTTAACCTAAAATCCCACTTGGCAGGTAATTTTGAAATTTTAAGAGAAAGAACTTTAAAAAATAAAATTCTGAAATGTGCATTTTATAGTGAGCATGTATCACTATAAACCATAACCATTTTAACATAAACATCCAACTTGTATACTTAAAAGTTAGCTTGCTTCAAAATAACAAAAGAGTATCTGTTTTATCCAAAACATACAAATTTCGGGCATATAAATCCACAACTTATTACAAAAGATTTTCAAATCACATATCACTGAGATATGTGAAGGTTGAAACTGGTCATGGAATCACCTACTTTCTTCTTAAAATCATTCATCAAGTCATCAATCTGCTTCAAGATCGCGGGATCATCAAAGAAATCTTTGAGAGTTGCGCTGCTGCTCTGAATCAGTGTCGGGAATATCCTGAGCGGCCACTGTTTGTGCTTTCAAAAAATGTTATGATAATTTGGAAGTAACCACTTCCATGTCCCTCACAAACAAGACAAATGCCTCACTAGCATCCTATAAAATAACAACTAATTATACTAAAATACAACTAAACCAACATATAACAAAACAAGTGAAACATCATACTTACATTCAGTTTAAGGGTTGCAATCTCTTCATCCGGTGAAACCCCAAATGGAATATCAAATTGTAGAACCCGACTAGCAGAAGCAACAACTTTACGAGACCCACTCTACTACCAACAAAGGTAGTTGTACCTTTCGACACACCAGATCGCAGTTTACCAAAATTCGTAATGCAACTCGTTTATACTAAGAGTTCTTCAGCCACTCGCACCTACTTTTCATCTTTGCCTCGGTCCAATGCTGAAGAAGGGGTACATCCACAAAATCCTTCATACTATGATAAGGAACACACTGCAAAAACTAAATTAACATAAAGTAGATACAACTACTCACAACCTTATTAGATGAAACCTTCTTAAATCTATCCACACCCTCACACAATTTTTTGAGAATATATTCACTCTAATTAAGCTTGTTAATTCTGCTCACATCTTCAACAGCTCTTAAAATTTTCATATAAATAGCCTTGCTCCTTATAGGAGCAAGGAAGCACCCAACACTAAACATCGCTGAAACTCCTCACCTCCTCTCAGCTCAAGCATCACCTCATAAACTATATCTATAGGAATATCCACACTCCCTTCAATATTGAACTTTTCCTTTTATCGTCCCCTCGAATCTAAATATGATTTTTCACCCTTGCCCACATGACTAATTTCAACAGCATCTTCATCAGAAATAGGCAAACCAAAGACATCAAACACATCATCTGGACACAAGGTGTACTTATCATCACCAACATGTTTCACACAAATACCAAGATCATAATTTTGAACCAGTAAAGGAACGATCTTAAGAGGCAAATTACGAATACCAAGGTCCAATAGACCACCAAAACCAAGAGAAAGAACATTAGCTATATGAGACTCTGAGAAAAAGGTAATCAAGTCCATAATCATGCCAGGTCTGCAAGAAGACTTAAAAACCTTCTTGACTCTACAATTCCAAACAGCAGCACATCAATAAAATGAAGGATTATAACTAAAAAGTTAACCTTGTTTTTAAAAAAAAGGTACAATGCTTTATAAAATAATATCTTCACTCACTAAAGGCAACAGATTATCACTTGATGAATAAACAACAAATGTTTTAATATAAACAGTGCACTCTTTAAACTAAATTATAACTGTCATATGTAAATAATAAGTGACTGATAAAACCATGTTTAAAATTTTAGACAATAATCACAACTAAATCAGAAAATGTTCCAAACAAACAACACATGTTTCATAATGAAACCACAATGTTCAAAACATGAAGGATTATAACTAAAAAGTTGACCTTATTTTAAAAAGGCACATTGATTAATAAAATAATATCTCCACTCACTAAAAGCAACAGGTTATCACATGATAAATATACAACAAATATTTCAATAAAAAAATAAACCTTTTAAACTAAATTATAATTGTCTTATGTAAATAATAAGTAACTGATAAAACTATATTTAAAATGTTAGACAATAATCACAACTAAAACAAACATTGTTCAAAACAAACAACACGTGTTTCATATTAAAACAATCATGTTAAAAATGAAAAACTTACTTTATTTCATCGCTGCCCACCAGCATCACGACCTGTTGAACCTCTCGATCTCTCTTTTCAGTCTTGCACCACCATTAGCTTTCTTTGTTGTCTTCTCAACGGCCTTCCTTACGTCTGTTTATGTTATCTTCTTCTCAGCTTCAACATACATTTTCTTCTCGGTTATAGCAACCTTCTTCTCAACGGAAACATTTGTGCTTACTTCTTTTTGCACTTTCTTAGATGCAGCTTTCTTCCTCAACTCTGCCACACCACCTCCTCCTCCTCTCCCCCACCATCACCACCACCACCATCTCTGCCCATCACCCATCTCAACCCTTCCTCCTCTCCGCCGCTCCACCACACCACCTCACCTCATCCACCTTTCCCCAGTCTGTCGCCCAAAATCTCAAACCTCTAAATACAGTCTTAGATATAATCCCAAATCTGTCACCGATCCTAGATCAGCTTCTATACGAACGACATGATTCAAGTGGCAGACGACGTAATTCAAGAAGACTATCAAATTCAAGAAGTCGATTTAAGAACGACGTGAGGCGTGAATAAAGAATACATTCAAGAAGAGGACACTCAAATCCTAAGTGGTGGACGACGTGATTCAAGAGGACAGTCATATTCAAGATGTCAATTTGAGAACGAAGGTCGGTGTGAAGTGGCGGATGGTGTGAAGTGGCGGACGGATCTGGTCTAAGAGCAGTGGTGGACATTTTAGAGCATTGGTGGAGAAAGAACCAGAGAAGGAGAAAGAACCAGGGAAGAAGGAAAAGGAAAAAAGAAAGAGAACCAGAAAAGAGGAAGGAAAATTAGGAAGGAAAATCAGGTTTTAGGGGTATCATAGGCATTTCATTATTAAAATAAATTTCAGAGGGGTAAAATCGACTTTTCACTCAATTTTGGCCTAAATCTGTCGAAAAGGGTTTTATTTGCCCATACACTAACTATCGTGGGTTATATTTGCACTTTCAATTATCAAGAGATTATATTTGCACTTTTGCGAATTAGACAGGGTTATATATGCACTTTTCTCAAAATGAAAAAAGGAAGGATTATATATAGCGACATGAGTTGCAATTTCCAGAAAATTTCTACTTAATACCTAACTTTCTATAATTCTAATGAAATCCCATGTTTTTTAATACCGAAATTTATTTTCATGAGTGATTTAAATTTGTGTTATAAAAGGAGAACAATCACTAGATTTAACAGTGCAGGAAAAAATTAAAAAAATACTTTAACAATGTAGATGAATTGATAAATTGATCGGCCTCCATGTATGGTCCATTCAAAGGTGGAACTATAATTTTAGTATAACGAGGGTCGAAGTACAATTTTAACCAATTATATTTATTTATTTTTATAATTTTTAGCACAACTCACTCTATAAAAATAAAAATTAAGGGGACCAGACACCCCTATGCCCCCCAAGTTTCTCCCCTGGGTCCATTGAGAGCATCACAATCACAACTAGGGTTGTTTGTTAGTGCAGGATCGGATTGGGCTGAATCGGAATCGGAATCGGAATCGGAATTAGAATGATAAAAAATATTTTATCGAAAACCAAATTGGTTAGAGATTGCTTAGGATCGAGACCCAAAAAAAATCTGATCTGGGATCAGTGTGGACCAGATTTCATCATACTTATTTTTACTTAGAAAAATTATTATGAATTCGTCTCCTACGAGACCATCTCATGGTGAGACTATGGGCTAATTATTAAATAAGGTAAATATAAAAGTAATAGCTTTATATTCACGGCTTATTTAAAGATGGGCATAGCTTCAGGGTTCAATATCCAAATTCTGGTGAAAACCATAAAACTCTTCGCCAATCTCCTTCTCCAGCGAGAAACTCCTCCTCTGCGGCTCACGCATTCAAATCATGAGTGGTTGCACAACGATCGGGGCATGTGTTGACTATGGGTTTCTTCTTTGCTAAGAGATCGGTCGAAGCAGACGATGCATATGGTGAATCTGTGTCTCGACTTTGAAATTATAATTCAACGAAAGCGCGGGAACATCCGGGAAATCAAATTTGACGGAAATCGGAATTGAAGATGATTGAAGGTGGAGATTTTTTTTATGGAAACCAGGGGTAGATGATTGAACGATCCGTCAGCAAAAATCGGGAAAGTGTCTTAAGGTTCGACGTACAGTATTTCTTGAAGATTCAGGTGAATGGCAAAGAAAAAGCGATCTGGATATCAACTGGTCAACCATGGTCCAAAGCAAGAGATATCTGATTCAAAGTTGGCCCAATTCTTTGGACTTCTTAGAAGATGATTTTTTATTTGATTTATATTCTTATAAATCAAATTTAAACAATAACACATGAAATTAAAATTTCAATAATAATCAAATTAAAATAGTAAAACATCAAAATAAAATTTTAAGACATCATAATAAAAATATATAATGAGAATACTAAAAAACTAAATTAAAACACTGAATTGTCAAGGCAAAGAGAGGTTTGAGACAGGGGGATCCTTTATCCCCTTTGCTTTTTGTTATTGTCATGGAGTATATGACTAGATATGTTCAGGATGTTGGTAGCGAACATATATACTTATTTAATCCGAAATGTGAATTGTTGCAAATAATAAGTCTTAATTTTGCGAATGATGTGTTTTTCGGATGCAAGGAGACTAAAGTAATATGGTGTGAGGTTTTAAGATGGTTGCAAATGGCCAGATCACCTGGGAACTGGGATTTAGAAATGGATTGGCTGGTCAGGGGCTGTAAAGGCAAGGGATGGAGAGCAAAAATGCTTAAAGTTGCAGCAATAGAGACGCTATATAGAGTTTGGCAATGGCAGAATGAGAAATACTTTAATTCTAACACTAAAGAAGTAGATATACTTACACGTATTCTTGAATGAACAGTGAGTAGAAGTCGGGTGCACCCAAAATTTAAGGAAAATGTGATAAGCTTATGGTAGACTTTAAATAAGTGGTAGGCCAATTCGACGCAACTTCTCCGGCGCGTGGACGGCCACGCGCCGCCGTGCTGCCGCCTCCAGGAATTGGTTTGGGGTTGTTTCCGAGATCTGAGTTCTGTTTTTTTTTATTTCATGTCAGATGAAATATGTGCTTCAATTGGTTTTTTGTATAACTATCTGGACTAATTTATCGAGTA
>JAULKK010000008.1:14328935-14339274 GCA_032355705.1 Rubia peregrina
CCAATGCACCTTGTACTTTCATTCGGTTGATGAATCATATTTTGAGAAACTTTATTAGTCGATTTGTTGTGGTTTATTTTGATGATATCATGATCTATTCTAAATCGACTGATGATCATATTGAGCATGTTAAATGGTTCTTGTTGCACTCTATGAGTCTTGTTTGTATGCGAACAACAAGCAGTGCACCTTTTGAGTTTCCCAAGTGGTGTTTCTCGATTTTGTGGTCTCTAAGAAGGCCATCAAAATCTACAAAACCAAAATTAAGGCCATTAAGACCTGACCAAGACCTACCAATGCCAATCATGTACGTTCTTTTCATGGTTTAACTAGTTTTTATAGAAGGTTTGTGCGTGATTTTTCAGGTACGTTCCTTTCATGGTTTAGCTAGTTAAAAAAGGATGTGAAATTTGTTTGGGGTGATGATCAAGAGAATGTATTTAATGAATTGAAAATACGATTATGTAATGCTCATATTCTTGATTTACCTGATTTTAATGGTACTTTTGAGATTCATTGTGACGCTTATGTTGTTGGTATTGGAGTTGTATTTATTCAAGAGAATCGACATATATCTTGCTTTAGTGAAAATCTAAAGGGCGGTGCTCTAAATTATCCCGTGTATGATAAAGAATTTTATGCAATGGTGCGTGCATCGGTGCTCTAAATTATCCCGTGTATGATAAAGAATTTTATGCAATGGTGCGTGCATTAGAGACTTGGCAACATTATTTATTGCATAATGAATTAATTATTCATAGTGATCATGAGTCATTGAAATATTTGAAGAGTCATATGAAGTTGAATAAGCGTCATGCTAAATGGTTTAGTTTTGTTGAATCTTTTCCTTATGTGTTGCATTATAAAAATGGTTAAGAAAATGTTGTTGTTGATGCATTGAGTCGTAGACATGTTTTACTTACACAATGGAATGCATTATGTTAGGGTTTTCATTCATACGAGAATTATATGCTACTGATCCTGAGTTTTCATTTGTTTATGTTGCATGCAAAAATTGTGCTTATTATAAGTTTCTTTACCATGATGGTTTCTTTTTTATGAATAATAGGTTATGTGTTTCTCAATGTTCTATGCGTGAATTACTTGTTAGAGAAGCTCATTCAGGTGGTTTAATGGGACATTTGGGTGCATTAAAAACTTATAATTTGTTGAAAGAGCATTTCTGTTGGCCGAAAATACCACTTCTTGTTGATAGGATTTGTAGAAATTGTATTGATTGTTTGAAGGCTAAGTCTAAAACTAAACCTCATGGATTGTATACTCATTTACATGTTCCTACACATCCCTGGGTTGATATTTCTACGGACTTTGTTATCGGATTACCGCGATTCCAAGCAGGTAATGATTCTATTTTTGTGGTTGTTGATCGTTTTTCGAAGATGGCACATTTTATTCCTTGTAGGAAGACAATCGATGCGAAACATGTAGCGGAATTATTTTTCAAAGAAGTAGTCCATCTTCATGGCATTCCTGTGTCAATTGTTTCGGACAGGGATGTTTGTCCTATTTTTGGAACACCTTGTGGCAGAAATTAGGGACAAAACTGTTGTTTTCTACGACAAGTCATCCGCAAACTGATTGTCAGATTGAGGTTACAAACCGCGCTTTAGGGGGCACTGTTGCGTGCCTTGGTCCAAAAGAACTTAAAGAATTGGGAAGCTTGCATTCCGATAGCAGAGTTTGAATATAATCGCACTGTTCATTCTACTACTTCTTTACCTCCATTTGAAATTGTTTATGGATTCCTACCTACTACACCTCTTGATTTAATTCCTTTGAACTCTAAACGGGTGAAGAATTTAGATGGAGAAAAGAAGGCTGATTTTGTAAAGATATTACATGAGAAAGCGCGATTGAAGATTGAATGGATGAATGCTCAGAATGCTACTCGAGAAAACCATAGCCGCCGATCTGTCCTTTTCAAGGAGGGCGACTGGGTTTGGTTGCATCTGCGGAATGAGAGGTTTCCAAATTCTCGGAAATATAAACTAAGTCTGCTTGGTGATGGTCATTTTCAAGTGATAGAACGTTTGAATGATAATGCCTACAAGATTGATCTACCCGGCGATTATGGTGTTAAGGTTACTTTCAATGTTGATGATTTATATCCATTTACCTTTGAAGATGATTCAGTTTCAAGGTCGAAACCTTTCTACCACGGAGGGAATAGTGGAGATCCCACGACGACTACCACCATAAATGAAGACATTCCACGTCTTAATCAAGCATTTAAGGGTTATGTTCGGGATCCTCTAAGTGACATGGTTAGACCAATGACAAGGTCAATAATGAAGCTTAGGGATGCGGCATTGAATGTTTTGATTGATAACCTTCATGAGGAAAAATTAATAAGGAAGTCGACAAGGGCTTGTAATACTTATTCAAGTTTGTCGATTAACTGAAAACATTATGAAGAACACCATACTCTTTTTCCCACATGGTTTTTTAATGAGGTAGTGTGATCATTGTAAAATGTTGTAAAATTAATTCAGTTTGGGTTTATTGGACTGAAGAGCTCAGCCATGTGGGCTTTGTAGAGCTGTTAAAAAATAACAGTCTATTAGGGTTTAGAATATTCAGTTTTATTCTCATAAGAATTAGATTTGGTAAGATTAGATAAGGTAAGGTAATATTTTCTAGTCTAATTCTAAGACAAAATCGACCGAAATTAGGAATAGAATAGAAGTTTAGTTAAATATGGTTTTATCTTCTTCAATCTGCCATAAGTTGATTCAGATTACAATTGTGATTAGGGTTTTGAGATGGCCGAATTTTACCTCTATAAACAGAGGGTTCATCCGACTTTTTACACACATTTTATCAATCAAATATTCAGAATTTTGAGTGATTCTCATTATTTTCATTATTTCTTAACCCCGTGAGCTAGTTAAATTTCAATCTCCTTTGTAAGCTAAACATGCGGGCTATTTAGTTTAAAAAGAAACCTTGTGATCTAAACCCGCGAGCTATTTAGAGAACAAGTCGAATTTAAGTGTACCATGCGGGCTAGACGCTGCAATTTCGTGCTTGTGAGATAGGTTTGGGCGAGATCCCTAGTTCAGACAAAGATCCAATATTCCGCAATCTAGAGTTTTCGCAAGGAGATTCATATCAATATGTGTATGTATATGTGTATGAATATGCATATGTGTATGTATATGCAGTGGCGGAACCAAGAGCTCAGGCAAGGCGACCTGAAAAGGATAGCATATACTCCCAGTGGTGGACGGTGGACGGACGGCGGACGGCGGGGCGCTGCGGATGAACGGCCAGAGCGCGGCGAACGGAGTCTGTCGGCGCGGCGGACAATCAGATGCATCGCGGATGCTACTGCTGCGAAATGAAGAAAATCGGCCACTTCAAAGTATAAATGTTTCAGGTTTAACATATAACCTACACTTCTTGGGCCGATTGGGTTTCAGCTCAATCAGTCTTTCGTCGTTTCCTTCACCCAAGCGAAACGACGTCGTTTCACTTATCAAAATGACGTCATTTTGATAAGTTAGGAAACAAAAAAAACAAGATTGTCAATCCTCAGCAGCGGCCGCCGCTCGCCGGAAAAGATCACCTGCAAATTTACAAGGGGGGATCCATGGATTCCGGTGGCCCTTAGACCTAAATTTCGGGCCACCGGATCCTAGGGGTTGCACCAACACCCCTCGCCAGTCGCCACCCCCTGGTTCCGCCCCTGATTGTGGCTGCACTATAGCTACAGAGTAACGACTATGTATCCTTGGTGTGCCCTTCTTGTTGTCACATAGGCTTTTGATTAATATTGTAATATTGATTATTGTCTTTGTGTATATTTCTCTTTGAGCCATTGAGGTCTTAGATTAAAATGTAATTATTAGCTAGTGTCTCAGTTAGGGGAGGGGAGGCTGAAAATATGTATGACGGGGCTGATATGTAAATGAAAAAATATTTTTCCAAGTTTGTTTATAATAAAGGGGGCTGATAAAATTATTTTAAAATTTTACTCCCGTGTTTCCCATATATTTCATCCCGGTGGGGGCTGGAGCCCTCTCCATACCCGCCTAGTTCTACCCCTAGTCTCAGTATAAATGGATTTATCTTATACCATATGTTATAATCACGCATTGTGCAAAATTAAGCTTGAGAACCCTATAAATCCACTTTTCATTCAAAAAAGTAGAAGAGTTAAGTGCTAAATTGACTTTGACTTTAGGTTGAAAATGCCAATATATCCATCAATCTCAGAAAGTGCCAAAATAACATTTAACTCCGTTGACTTTTTAGTCAACGCTCATTTTGCCAGATTTTGCTAAAAAGAAGATTTTACCCTTAACTTTTAAAAAAAGAGTAAAAAAGGAACCATGCTCCACCGTCCCTCTCTAATCACCCCGCTCTCGTTCAATCCCTATAGCCACCACCTCTTTCTCTCCCACTCCCTCCACCTCGACGTCTATCTCTCCTCGCCATCCCTAATTGCCTCTCCGAGGCACTCAAAGCCCATCTCTCGGCCGTGCCGGAATGAAACCCGCACCCGGATCCCCGTCATCTCTCTGTGGGGTGGTGGTTCTGCGGTGAACTAGGGTTTGGGAGGAGCCGCTAGGGTGTAGCTGTGGGGAGAGAGGGGATGAGATATGGTTTCTAACAATGAGGGTAAAGGGAAGAGGAAGAAGGAGGTGGCGGCGGTAGGGTGTGGTTGTGGGAGAGGGAGGAGGAGAAGGCACCATTGATAGAGGAGAAGACACTTAAAAAAAATAGAATTAGTTTTGTATTTAGCCATTAATGAAATTAAGCTAAAATCAATATTTCAGATCATCTCCAATGTATGGAGAGTCGTCTGTAAATATTGTTTACATGTGTCAAATTTTGAGTGGAACTTTGATGTGACGTAGATACAACTGTTTTAATGGTGAACCTTCGTAGAACTTTGGTCTGGAAAGAACTAGTTAAATCAAAATTGTATGTGACTTGTCAATTATTATTTTATAATATTTGATAATAAATAATATTAAAATAATATTTAACAATTATACTATTTAAATGATCTTACATCAAATTCTAGTAACTAAGAGATCGAATACATTTCTACTCTACATTAAATTTTATAATCATATAATAATATGTAATTTTAAAATATAATTCGAGTTTGTATTTAAAAGCATAATTTACTCTATAAATTAACTAACACACAATATAGTATAATATTTATTTTACATGATACCCATGAAGCTATCAAATTCTTAATGTAAATAATACTAGATAAATTCAATCTCGCATTTGTATACATGTTTTTGTGGTTTAGTCTATATATTCATAATTTATGGATGAGAAATCTTACTCTTTGGATGTTATTTTTGTACTATAAAAAGGGATTTATAATTTTCTTAATTAGTTTTATCATGTTGTATCATGCGTTTAAAAATAATAGTGGTTATGGAATTTTTTTGTGATGTGTACATTTATTTGCGATTTATTCTAATTGAACATGCAACAAAGTTTTTAATACATAAATTTTCCCATCGTGTATATAAAAAAATTAATCGCTGATTTGGCAAAGAGCAGACCTTAAATTGATCGTCTGAATTCAAAAGTGATTTGGCAAAGAGCCAACCTTAAATTGACCGTCTGAATTCAGAAGGTCATATTGACAGTGTCAATTGAATTTTCATCCGCGTCATTGCAACCCCTATATTTGACCGTTGGAGAATAAATTTGGATTGGACAATAAATTTAGGTGTCAAAGTCAGTTACTCGTACATGACAAGAGAAGTTCATCGTATTGAATCCCTCGGAGATGCTCTCACTTGTACCATAACCCGACTTTTCAAAGATAATCCTTCAGATTATCGACAACTGTGAGAACCAATTGCACATCTCCTTGAATATGATGGATGGGTGTATAGTGTATACCCTTGTGCAACGATGAATGCAAGCCTATTCACAGGGCCTTGGCAAATACCATTAGGTCACGAAGCCATGGCCAATCCTTGGTTCTTACTTAGGCATGGTATTCCTGTAACCTATGAGGCAAACAATGAAGGCCATGACGAGAACGACGAACTGTCTGAAATTTATGGCACCCGATCCTTTGTTCTTCAGGCATGTGAGGGTGGCCTGCCTCATTTCAATTATTCTGGTATAATAATAATTGATTCAACAAAATTGCCATGTTCTTATCACAACTTGGGCATGCCTACACAACACAAATGACCCTACTACTTGCATTTCAGCTTCACAATTCTACTTACAAATGGAGGCACCACAAAAACACACATCGCCACCTCTCACTACGTTTTCCGATGCAATCGTATAATGCTCTCAAGGATGCATCTGGCAGAACTTATAAGCTGTGTTTGGTAAACTGTCGAAAAACAGTTTATTTTTTAAGCAGAGATGTGGTGCAGACAAATGATGGGAACCAGGATCCCCAAAAATAAGAGAAACCCGCACAAACCTGAAGACTTGCAAGGAATAATACTGACGTGCAGATGCACCATATTTTAAAGGGGCAGGGGATATAAAATAAGTTAGACGGTAAGAGACAAGAATGTGATTTATAATATACTACAGTATATGTTTATTCAAGTACCGATGCCTTAGAAAATTGCCAATAGGACACCAGATATGCACGACCAGGTCAATATCATTAACAGATAAGCAGTAGTTACCAGACAACAGGTACAACAACAGAGCAGATCATCAGTTTCATCAACCGCTTCATTATTTTAATGTCTCGAGGCTATCAGATGAGAATGCAAGAAGTCCATGCCCCTAAATCACAATCAAATTTCATAATGGATCGAACTCAGAACCAATTGGTGTCAAATGAAGTTGCTCAGAATCATATGCAATGGAGCATTTCATGACATTCGTCCAATTTAGGACAAGGCTCACGGAACGATGAATAAACTCGAATAGCAAAAAAAATAAATGTATATCACACACTAAAATGTAGGTTTTCTATTCCTTCTTTTCTCTGTTTTCTTTTCCAAAAGGAAGTGTATTGATAAATGACAAGTAGAAATAGTAAACTATCTAGTTCATAGTATGTAACTTTGAATAAGTAACTCCACAAACACCTTTCTCCAATAGAGTAAGAGAGAAAGAGAGCATACTCCAATGTTGATGGCTGTCTGTCATCGTTGGGTAGTGCCAGCCAAGAACTGAAGACCCTCTGTCCTGCAAAGCACGATCTTGCGAAAAACCTCCCTCAAATTGCGCTCCAGCGGATCAAGTTTAGAGCTGCAAGAATCACACACAGCGGATATTTCTTGAACACCGTCTTTCACTTCTTTGCTTTGTTCCTCTGCTAACGGGACCTGAACTGAATCGACCAAGTCTGTGATGTGATGAACGCATTTCTCAATCAAATCTATCTCCTTCAAGAAACCATTACTTTCTCGCCATCCTTGCTTCTTAGATTTATTGGTAATCCTGGTCTGGAGCAGAAAGAATGGAGTGCTCCATAAGAATTGCTTGGGAATGGTGAAATGGACTTGATGACCGCGATCTTGGCAAGGAAATACAGCAACAAGGATCCAAAGAACAAAGGTAAGAACAAAACTCATTGTATAGACTACAACAGGAAGACCATTGGCAGCTGAAAGCTCATTTCCGCGAGGAACAACTAAACTGCTTGCCATTGACTGGAGCTGTTTAGAAGCTGACCAATTATTAGGCACACTCCATGATAAGGACCTCGAATGCCCTGCTCCTGCTGACCCACCCCGACGATTCTGATTTTCCTTGTTCTTCTGAGCGCGCCCAAATGACCTGTTTCTCTGAGAAAACACAGAGCCCCCTCCTTTATCATCTAACATGAAGATAGCCAAATCCGTCAAAGATTTCCTCGCCCTGCGTATATTGCCTTCGCTCATAACCTTCTGATGACTATCCAAAGCCGAAACAACAATGTCCAAATGCTTCTTCCACTGCCTAATCTTCTCAATCCCATCGCGCGTTGCATTGAATATATCAAGAGCCTTAACAGTCCTATCAAAGAACTCAGACAGGAATTTATCCACAGGGGGCTTTGAAAGAACCTCTTTGTTACTACACAATACGACCATGAACTGCTCCTGGCACGTAACAAACACATCCAGGAGCTTCTGAATCCACGAAAGGGAAAGGAATTCTTCGTCACTGGCCACCTCCAGGCCATGAAATTCAGCAAGAACTTGCTTCTGAAATGACTCCATCTCTAAATCTTGCGAATCAATATCACAACTTGAGCCCACAGCATGTACATTGCCCCCTCTCATGGTCAAGATTGGCCAACGAAAAGAAACAAACCGAATGGGGGAATCCTGCTTATTCGACGACGGCATTTTCAGAACCAAAGGATGTACAACACAACGACTCCTATAGAGTATTAAACTAGTATAAACTTCGTGATCACCCAAATCCCCAAATCAACGAGAATGACACTCCTCAACAAAAAAACGCCTAAAGGAAGCCTAAATTAACACATACCAATCGACTGCACGCAGGCCTCAGAAAACAGGTAAATAGACAAACAAAAACTAAAAACCCGGCCCAAATCAGGTCCAGTACGACAGGTATCAAAAAGTCAAATCACGGAACACAGATCCCAGCAAAACCAACCACATAGAATCTCCAAAATCAGAAGAAAATTGGAACAGGAAACTCTCAAGGCGCCAAAATCCGCTTCCTCCGATACCAAAAACGAAAAACCAGATTAAAAAAGCGTTGAAATCCCGATCTTCACCAAAGGGTCCTGCCAAATTGCCAAGCGGAAAACAGGAATCATCAATAGAAAGTTTACGATGGGAGAAATGAAGAGTTGTACATTGAAAGCGTAACGTAGGGGCATTCACTTTTGTGTAAGATAAGCTATGAGAGATTGTACCTTGGTGAAGTTAGGAATGGAACCCTAGGCGAGGAGTGAGGACCATTTATGCCAGCAAGCTCTCTCCTGGCTATGGCAGCGCTGAAATTTGGACGCAGCTGGGAATGAGGTTCGGCCTTTGTATTTTTTTCTTTTGTTTTCCCCACTTTTTTCTTGTTTTCTTCTTCTTTTTTTGATCACTTTTTTTTTCCTTCTTGTGTGTAGGAAAGAATAGAAGAAGAAATGTCTTCAAGCAAGCGCATATATAACCGAGTTTAAGAAAGGCCTGGATTTTGTACTCCTTCGTTTCACTAAGAGGCACACACACTAAACTTAGACTCTTGATTCTAGGTTTAAAAAAATGAGTTAATGAATTTGAATATAGAAGGAAAAAAGTAGAATGAGTGAATGAACTGAACGAATCTTTCCAAAAATGAAAAATGTGTCATTTTAAAAAAATCTCAATAAGTTAAGCATGCCACAAATAGAGAAACAGAGGGAAGACACTTTACTTCAGGGTGAATGAAATGAATAATAAAAAATGAATTTAGAAATAAAAGATACAATAAGTGTATGAAATTGAAAAATCTTATAAAAATATAAGGACTAAATTATTTTTTGGTCCCCAACATATATTGAAATACCATTTTTGGTCCTTATTCGCAAAACTGCGTACATCTGGCATCCAACAAACCCCAAATGATTTTTTGGTCCCCCAAACTCATTTTCGGGCGGTTTTCCATCAATACAGGCTCACGTGACCGGCACTTGCCATATTATTCCGATATGCACCGGGGTAAAACCATAATTTTACTCATCAAACCCTTCCTCAACTCCATGGCCACCTCCGTCACCAAGCTCGCCGGAGGCATCGCGACCTCCGCCAGCCGGTCGCCCGCGGTTCTGAGATTGGATATATGAGAGAAGGTGATTAAACTATGACGATTATCATCATCCTCATTATCATCGAGATTAATGGCGTAATCCGGCTGGGAGTTTCTGGTGAAGCAGCTCACGTGATCCCCAACCACACACACCTTGAAAACCACGCCACCGTGGTTGACGAACTGCTAGAGCACGAACGACGCCTCCATCTTCAGCTCCCAGAGACCTCTGTGGTTGAGTATCAGGTACATCCGGTGAGAATTATCAGTGTTGTTGGACAACATGGATTTCACAATCACCGCGAAATTCAAGCTGTTCATATCGGCGAGGTCGGCAGCATTCTAGACGCAGATCTGGTTGGAGATTTCGACGGAGGGGGAAGGAGTGGTGGATGTCGGAGATGACGCGGTCGTGGAGACGACAGATGGCGTAGGGAAGGGTCGATGACGGGGATACTATGGTTTCAGGAGGAGTAATCATGGAGCTGTTGATTCCATTCCGAGGAGTAGAGTTTGTGGAAGAGGCCTTGGTTGAGTAAGGGTTTGCTGAGATTGATGGGGATAGAATTGATTTTCTGTTGGTGGGCGACGGCCAGGAGCGATGGCATGACGAAGG
>JAULKK010000008.1:14353172-14376500 GCA_032355705.1 Rubia peregrina
GAATCACACTTTGGAACGTCAGCAATACGTAGAAGAGGTTGAAATGGAGGTTGCGTGTAGTTGGCATTGGTTTTGTACTAATATGACACTTTGTTTTTATAGTATGTGCTGATGTAACCCTACATTTTTTACGAATGTGAAGATATAACCTTATAGGTTTTAGAAATGCTCTGATATAACCCTATCAGTTTTCATTATGTGCTGATATAACCCTACGGCGGTCCGGCAGCGGTCCGGCGGCGATCCGGGTAATAATGTCATTTCCTATTTTTTGTTTTTTAAAGAAGGGTAAAACTGTCTTTTTTATGAAATTCCAGCTACAAGTTACCGAAAAAGGTTATATTTGCACTTTCACTTTTTATCTAGGGTTATATTTGCACTTTCAATTATCACAAGGTTATATCTGCACTTTCGTCAATTATGTAGGGTTATATATGTACTTGGCTCTAATATTTAATAAGACTAAATTGTCTTTTGGTCCCCAACATATGTCTCAATATCATCTTTTGGTCCCCGATGCCAATACCGCATACATTCGTTAAATAACAAATGCAAAATGATTTGTTTGGTCTCCAAAAGTGGTTTTCAGGTAAGATTAAATGATTTTTAGATATAGCCAGAGGTATTTTTGTAATTTTACTAATTAAATATTTAATTTTTTTTAGAAATCAGTGCTCTCATCTGATCAGCTTCACCATCGCCGACAACATCTCCATCTATGTCGTCCTTCGCCGCCCTCACCATCACCATCTTTCACCTCCGTTCCCCTTCCTCTCCACTCTCTTCGTCTTCACCCACACCACCCTCACCCTCACCGTCGTCAACCACTGCCCCATTCTGACCAACTCGCACCACTCCCTTGCGGCCCATTCAAATCAACCAGCTCGCACCACTTCCCGGAAGTTGAAACCCTAGGTCTCTGCGATTCGAATCAAGGCGACAATAACGATGCGATGGCAACGGAGATGATGACGAGGCTCACCTGAGGAATCAGAGCATCAGTAGAGCAACGTCGGATTCCCGGATCTCGAGCGAAGCGACTTTGCGCTTCCGACCAACTCGCACCACTCCCTCGCCGATAATTCAAATTGACTACCTCACAAGAATAAGCTTCTGACAAAAATTTGAATCCCCAGGTTTGCAATTTGAGAAGCCGGAGACGGAAACATGGAGACGAAGAAGTTGGAGATAGCGAAGCTTGAAACCCGGAGATGGCGAAGGATGAAATGGTGGGGCAAATTCAGCCGGAGGTGGAGAAGCTTGAAACCCGCAGAAAGGTCGCACCTAATTTAATAGTAGTGGAGACCGAAGAATTTTGCTGGTGGTTGTAGGTCAAAATCTGAACGGAGATGGAGGAGTGGTGTTACAGTGGAAACCTAAGCTCGTCGAAGCCTCTGCAAGCTTGTGGTGAGGAAGAAGTCAGGGCAGCAAGGAATCGTGTGACGGGGAAGAGGTCAATGCAGCGGTGGAATTAGTTGGCGGGGAATTGGCTCTGGGCAGCGGGAATCAAATCTTTTCTTTTCTTCTTTTATTTTATTTTTTAACTTAGGGGTATAATGGTCATTTTTAAAGATATCCGACCAATTTTGCAGTTTGACTTTACCTGAAAATCACCTCTAGGGACCAAACAAATCATTTTGTATTTGTTGGTTATCGAATGTACGCGGTATTGGCATCAGGGACCAAAAGATGGTATTGCAAAATATGTTAGGGACCAAAAAATAATTTAGCCTTTAAAAAATCTATTTTAACAAACTTTTTAAAAAAATTCTGTCCCTTTTTTTTGAGAAATATACAAATATAACCCTGTATAATTGAGAAAGTGCATATATAACCCTGAGATAATTTTTTAGGGAAAAAATAACGCTAACTATTTTACAGAAATGCAAATATAACCCTAAAGACTAAATTCCGGCATTGACTGGCCATTTTCGGGCATTGACTGGCCAAAAATAACCAAAATACCCTTCAACCTAATACAAAATTTTCAATGACAAAAAATGACCATTTCTCCTTGAATAGCCACCACCACTCTGGGCGTCCCATCAGCCTTCCCTCGCAACCACTAACCGCCACTCTTGTCAAGCTCCTCCCCACACCACCACCAGCAAAAAAAACAAACAAACTTTCTATATCTACCTATGAATATCATCACCGAAAAATAGCTGAATCCACAATCCACAATCCACAATGAAACTGAAGAATTAATTGAATTCGAGGTCACAAATATTGATGGCGATGTCATTGTCATCGATAAATGTGCAGCAACTGGTGCATGAGACGCTCTGAATCAACGCCAACCTCACCTCTAATCCCCTCTTGCGATTGCACCGCCTCTCACCGCCAACAGGTTTCCCAGGGATGGATTCATTCAATCTGGAAAAAGAGCTTTAAGCAGGCCGAATTATGTCAGAAATGGGGGAAGCTTGTGAATAGGGCGAGATGAATTTGGGCTCCATCTCGCCACCACCTAACATAGCCTACCAGCCACCATTTGCCGCTCGCCACCGAGCTCCACCCCACTCTGCCGCCATCCGTTGCTACCCGTCGCTCGCCACTGAGCTCCACCCCACCCGCATCGTTAAAATCTAAATCTTGGTTTGAAATCGCTCGCCACAACCCTACCCATCCCACACGTCCCCACCGCTGCTACCCGTCGCTCGCCACAACCCTACCCTACCATCACCGCCCATCACCACCAAACCCAACCTACTCGCTGCTCTCCACCACCCAAGCAAAAAAGAAAAGAAAATGAAGGAAAAGAAGAAGTTGCGGGAGAAACAAAGAAGAGAGAAAAGGAAGAAAATAAGAAAGCTGAAATGAAGGAAGGAGATTTCAGGGTTTCAGGGGTACAGAGTAATTTTAATGTTTTTTGCATAGTTTTTTTTATACAGAGGGTAAAATTATCCTTTTAACATAATTCGACATCAAACTGCCGGAAAAGGTTATATTTGCACATACACTAACTATATGTGGTTATATTTGCACATACGCTAACTATATAGGGTTATAATTGCACATACACTAACTATATAGGGTTATGTTTGCACTTTCAATTGTCACGGGGTTATATATGCACTTTCGTGAATTATGTAGGGTTATATGCACTGGGTTATATATGCACTTTCGTGAATTATGTAGGGTTACATATGTACTTCGCTCTATTTTTTATCAAACAAACATATTATTAATTGGTAAATATACAAATATAACCCTATATACTTGAGAAAGTGCAGATATAACCCTGAGATAATTTTTTTGTGCAAAAACAACCTTAACTACTTTACATAAGTGCAAATATAACCCTAAAGCAAATTTGTGAAAGATAAAAATGCCCTCCGCCTACCACTATCAGTTGCTGAACACCACCACCATACCACCCCTACACTGCTCTGCCGCCACCGGTCTAACACCACCTTCTAGCCCATCACCACCACCTTCCAGCTAGCCCTACCACCACCTTTCACCCCCCGCCCCTAGCAGCTACCCCCGTCGACCAATACCGCCACCTCTGCCCACCCACCTTCTGTTGCCAGCCACCATTCCACCACCTTCTGCCCAACGGCCCCACCCTTAAGTGGATTTGATTCCTCCAAACCACCACCTCCTGGCCTAGCCTCCCATCGCCTCCTTGTCTGCCCTAGCCACGCCTCCCCCCTAACCCAGCATTTCGCTGCTTCCTCCTCTGCCCTAGTCCTACCTTCTTCTCTATCCTATCCTCCAGTCGCCTCTCCCCTGCCCTATCCCCGCCTCATCCTCTTCTCTAGCCTCCCATCGCCTTCTCCTCTGCCCTAGCCCCTAGCTTCACACCGTCAGTAACAAGATCTCACCTCCGGTCTCAAGCTATCGTTGTCGGTCACCCAATCCAGCACCAGAGATCTTCTTCTTGGTAAGCGAGTGAAGCTGGCGAATTTGCTTCCTCCACGAGCTCCGTTTTGCCAGTCGGGCTGGATGGCGATTTGAATTCAAAGGCTCTCCACAGGGGTGCGATTTGCTCTTCGTCGTGATTGCTCTCTGGTGGCTCAGATTATGAAGATGAAGATTTAGATAAGCTGCAGGTGGAAGGTAATTTGAAGAGGAAGGAGTTAGGGTTTCAGGGGTATGAATGTCATTTCAGTGCTTTTGTATTTTGTATTTTTTATAGAGGGGTAAATTGGTCTTTTTATTATAATCTGGCCTCAAACTGTTGGAAAAGGTTATATTTGCACATAAACTAACTATTCAAGGTTATATTTGTACTTTCAATTATCACAGGGTTATATGTGCACTTTCGTGAATTATGTAGGGTTATATATACACTTCACTCTTATTAATTTTTAACAAATGTTAGTACATCTAAGAGCATTTTCATTTTCAATGCAAACAGTATCATCCATAAATATAGGAGCCATGTGAAAAATTATTTGTGTGATATAGAGGAAAAACATTCATAATAAAGATTGATGAAACTATGGTCTCCAATGCAGCATCGTAAACCAAGTTTCAATATGATGTGTCTCAATATTTTATCATTAAATAATAATAAAAATATCACATTTATTTTTCATTAACTCTCTATCAAAAAATATTTTAATGATATATTATATGAAAATTATTTTATCTTATTTGATACTATATATATGTGAACTTAAATATGCATAATATTTTTTTAAAATTTTATATATATTTGAAAAGTTATTACTCCCTCCATCCAAGGGAAATTCGTACATAATTTTTTTCACGATTTGCAAGAAACATATTTGACTGTAAATGTTTAGAATTGCGTATAATAATGACACATAAAAAGATAATATTTCAAAAACTAAATGTTAGGGAGAATTTAACCATATCTCATATGATAATATTATTGTTCATATATCTATTCAAATATATGGTTAAAATTCAACAATTTTAACTGCCATGTAATAAGTATGCAGATTCTGTTGGGACAGAGCGAGTATAAATAAATTATTTTTAGAACGGTAGGCGTATATTTTTAGTTAGTATAACATAAAATATAATACAACTAAATTAATATATAAAATAATTAAATGTATATACTAATTTACAATTTGAATATTTATTTTAAAAAGTTAAAGTTATGTAAATTTTGCGCAATTAAATTTAGATAAGTACATTAAAATTGATTTATTTTTGACAAATATATTGACTACGCATACTTAAGGGTGTGAACCTCCAATATCAGAAGGTCTATTTCAAGGGGGGTCACTTTAAATTTTAGCTACGTCGGATTGAAACTAACAGATGACACTTGCATTGAAGATGATTTTTTCACTCCAAGAGTCTATTCTGATGACGTGACCAATGATTTTTACCATTGTGATTCTTTCATTGTACATGCTCTAATACTCTCCTCATCTCATTTAACCCGCTTTGAAAAATCAATATATTTTGTATTAATATCAAGGAATATCTTTCCTAAAAAGAATTGTGTTTCTAAATTAAGTTAAGATTCACCGTACACTTATTATTATGATAATTAAATGGTAAAAATTGGGAAAATTTATTTTTTCATAAACGTATGGAAAACGAGATTTAATTAAAATAATAAAAGGTAAAAGATCTTAGTTGTAATATTAAAATTTTATCATGCAACGTGTAATAGTTATAAAATTTATAACCCGATTCATACAACCCGAACATTTTATCTTTATTTTTGCATAAACACAAGAAATGAGAGACATAAATGCACTTTTTCCTTTAATTATATTGAAGTGTATAAGATTCTTTTTCTGGGATAAGAATGAAAGTTTTCAAATGACTGTACTGTAGTGTTTTGTATTTTAGTTCCAGATGTCATCGTGCTAAACTTTTCAAAACTCATCGGACATGGTGGACAACGAGGACGCGATCATTTGTTGTTTTTCCTTGTCTAACCTTAACCTGAACTAAGGTGGTAATAAATTATCTCCAATCTGTGAGCTACTGCCCGACTTCAGTCAAAGGTGCAATTGTTTCTCTTGATTTGTTGGTTTGGCCCACTTGGACTTCATGTAATCAGTGAATTCCGTCTAATTAGAAATACAACTCAATCAATGCTTCTATTTGATGTAGTCTGTGTGCCTCATTCTATATCCAAGTTCAGAGTCTTGCTAGTTTCAATCTTGATTCTCACAGTGTGCCCTGGTAATAGAATTGTAGATCAATTAGAAAGGGTATTCCTTCTAATTGATAACCAATTCTATTACCTGGGGACTTATTTTGTTTGTTAGGGTTGGTTGATGTGTGATTTTTGGAAGAATTTCTGTTCTGTTTTATTATATGCTGAATTTGATTGCTCATTTTAATGTTCATGGCTTTCCATTGTAGACCTGTAGTATGGCTTCCTACTTATCAAAATCAATAAGTGGGGTGAAGTATCTGAGACCCCTTTTTAGATGTTGGAATTCGCATAATCAGGCATTGCGATTGGGACCAGATGTAGCATCGTCTAGAAGACCATTCCTCTTGTCCTTTTGTCGTTCTGAATCCGTGAAAGCGGAGGAAGTGTTGCCGTGTAGCGATGGTTCTCAGGTACAGCTCCAAACAAGTTGATCTTTTTCCTTCTTAGAGGCTTCCGTTTGCTGTTTTAAAATTATTACTGAATTGGGGATTCAATTCCCAGTTTGTTCAGTGACCAGCATTGTATGTACCTACTTAGAGGTTGCTGTTTTTCTTTTGCAATGACGAGCCTGGAAACTATGTGGGATGGGGGAAATATCACCTAATGATTCTTGCTTTTGCTTTGGAGGCTAAACTTCTCGTTGGTTATACTCTATGTGACAGATTCATACACGTCATAGTGTTTAAGATTTTGTTTAGTATTCCATCTAAGGAGATTGATGGTGTGTAGATCAGCTCATTTCTCATGATTTTTCTCTTTGGGTATTTTTAATAACTATGTTTTGCTGTATAGCTTAGCATCTTATGGTAGTGTCTAATGCATTTGTGTCTGTGCTGTTGAAAATAGTCACTCAGGAAAAGAAATTTAGACGTGTGATTCAAAAGCAGGCATCTAATGAACTTGGATCCTTATTCTTTACTTTGACAGTGAATCTCTTTGTGAAATATTGATTTCTGGTGATTATGGAGACATCTGGGTTGTGAATTTTATAAACTAATGTATATAAATTTTTTATCTACATGCCTGCCTCGTCGGATTACGATGATTAAATATGATCCATTTGTGCCATGACAGAATACCACTTAGTGGGATAAAGGCTTAGTTGTTGTATGTACATAGGTTTTATGAATATTAAGTTCTCTGTTTCTTTTTCCTTTGCTTTGTACCTCTCAATATCGTCTACATAGCTGGGAACTAAGCATGTTACTCTTCTAGGTCATGAATTTCCCTGGAGGAAAGGTTAAATTCACCTCAAAATTAGAATTCTTACCTGAATCTCACAACGAGAGAATTCCGTGCTACCGAATCCTCAATGATGATGGTCAACTGATATCTAGCGATTTCGTTAAGGTATGTACTTGCATGCGTATTCCATAAATATAGTGGTAGCAAGAGTAATGATACTCTTAGTGAAGTCGTCTAATGAAATTACACAATGAATGACGTGCCATGTACATATAGACAAAGTCATGTATGACACTTTTAAACGTTGCTATGCTCAGAAGATGATCATATTGTATTATCTATACCAAGTCATTCACTATGGTTTGTTACAGGGTACTATAATGTGATTATCATTATTCTTATTGCCAAGTGACCTTCACCAATGGCTTCCTTTTGTTTTCAGGTTACTGAAGTTTTTGCAATCAGAATGTACACTGACATGGTTACCCTTCAAACTATGGATACAATCTTCTATGAAGCTCAAAGACAAGGAAGAATATCATTTTATGTCACTTCAATTGGTGAAGAGGCCATTAACGTTGCATCGGCTGCAGCACTTCACATGGATGATCCTGTCATTCCTCAGGTTGGTAATCATTCAAACTTTTTATGTACTTTTATAAGCTAGGAAATTAAGAATGCTTTAATAGTGTATAGGTTTCATATTTTGAGGAATTATGTGAGACGTAACACAAGGAAAGTTCGGTGGCTAGATGATGAATGGTATAAAATGCATAAGCAGGGCTTTCATGAAAGTTCTAAATGGTTAAAGCATTATAAAAACCACTTAAGAACGATATGCTCAGTAGTCAGTAGAATATTGCTTTATTTCAATCCGTCCTGATGGAGAGCGAAAAAGTGAAACTTTCTTATTCTGTAGTACAGTTGTATATGACGAGGGACACAAGATTCATCCACCTTGGGATTTCTTATGCTAGTATTGATGAAGCGATAACTAGCTAAAACACCCTTAGGACATACGAAGCTGATAATGATATTTAACTGTAGCTTTCCACAAATTTTTAGGCAAATTTTTTTTTGGGAGGAGTGTATTTTGCACTGAAATAATAGTAATATTTCACAAACACTCTGACGTATATTCTTATATTCTAATTTATGGATTGAACAATATGAGCACTGCTTAGATGTGTAAAAATTAACTATACCCTGTTCCCAGAGAACTATATGTGGCTTACTAACATCTTCCTGTTTATATCCTACATATCTGAATGTTACATAGTAATTTGATTGTGGGAAAGCATTATCTTCAATTTTTTAACGATATTTTCCTAAGGTGCGAGCAGTTTTTCCCATTTGTTAAAATAAATTAAAAACCCCAGGCTGAAAAAAGTCATATCCAGAATGGGTGGGGATGCATTTTCTGGTATACATGATGGTACTGTTCTGTGATTTCATCTCAACACTACTTAAATGTTAAATCTAAAAGAAAAACTATAATGAATCATTATGCTGTGCAGTATAGAGAGCCTGGAGTGCTATTATGGAGGGGTTTTACTTTGGAAGACTTTGCTAACCAGTGCTTTGGAAACAAGTATGACATGGGAAAAGGTCGTCAGATGCCTGCGCACTATGGTTCTCAAAAGCTCAACTATTTCACAGTAGCATCGACAGTTGCGTAAGATATCTGATCATTCCATGTCTGCGTTTATGATCTAAATAATTAAATGTGCATATGACTACATAGAAGCTTTCTAGCAGTTAGCAGACATCAAGTATTTAGTAGTTATGCTTGTGTCTAGTTCTCAAGTTCCCCACGCTGTTGGAGCTGCTTATTCTCTCAAGATGGACAATGCAAATGCATGTACCTTAACTTATTTTGGGGACGGTGGCTCTAGCACGGTAAATGACCTTTCTTCCAACTTTGGAGTTGATGTTCTTCTTTGGTTTGTATGTAGAGCATTAGTTTTATATGTTATTGTTCTCGCAATGTGGTGTACAATTGTATGAATTTCTGTCTCTTCTTATCAGATAGCATCATTAATGACATAAGAACCATATTTTCAAATTTTGACAGATCCAATTTTCTGTTTTCCTAAACCAACCTTCAACTTTTTGTTGAAAGCATCCTTCTTCTGAAGCTTAAAGCTGTCCTTTATGAACCATGGTTTGTGTGGCTTCTAGGGGGTGATGATATGATATGTGAAATGAATTGCAATTTTTTTTGTTATTTCGTTCATATTAACTTGGTCATTTTTTCCTTCTTTGTTTGCGGCTCATGAGATTTTGCCTATCTTATGATGAGTTTTGCATTTTGGGTGGGTAAAAGTTTTTGACTTTTTCCATTTTCTTTCTGAACAGAATTGGGATATTAGACTGTTGCAAACTTGCAAATGCTTGTCTTCCAAAACTTTCTGATTTTTTTCATGAAACCTAGGGAGATTTTCATGCTGCTTTAAACTTTGCTGCTGTTATGGAGGCACCGGTAATTCTCTTTTGCCGCAACAATGGATGGGCCATCAGTACCCCTGTTGCAGAACAGCATCGGAGTATGTTTTCTTCTCATTTTTATTTAAATATGTGTCTATAATAGTACTATTTCTAAATCCAACTAACTGCTTGACAACCGAAAGGTGATGGTATTGTCGTCAAAGGACCAGCCTATGGGATCCGTAGCATCCGTGTGGATGGCAACGATGCCCTTGCTATTTACAGTGCTGTTCATTCCGCGCGAGAAATAGCCATTCGTGAGCAAAGACCTATTCTGATTGAGGTGATACAATAATATAATGGTTTTTGCACTCCGAGTAGTTTGAGCTGGAACTCTTATCACCTTTGTCTGTCAACAGGCACTCACCTACAGAGCAGGTCATCACAGCACATCCGATGACTCAACAAGATATCGCCCAGCTGAGGAAATCGAATGGTGGAGAGTTGCACAAAATCCCGTAACCAGATTCAGAAAATGGATCGAAAGGGAAGGTTGGTGGAATCCTGAAGCTGAGACAGAACTGCGAAGCAACCTCAGGAAGCAGGTAAATGATTGAAAGAACTGTATCTTTTTGAAAATTGGAATGACTAATAGGGAAGTTATAGTCAGCAGATAAGTTGGTAGAAGACTCCCTTTTTGTCAATACACAGTATGTTGTACATCACATTATCTGATTTTCATTTCAAACAAAGAGTGTTCAGCAAGGAATTTGGATTGCCGTCGCTCATGTGCTTTCCTGGTTCTCTTTTAACAATTTTGTTGTAGGTGTTACACGCGATTCAAGTAGCAGAAAGGGGAGAGAAGCCGGAGATTGGTGACTTGTTTAGCGACGTGTATGATGCTCCTCCACCCAACCTCCACGAGCAGGAGACGTATGTGAAGAACATGATCAGAAAACACCCTGAGGACTACCCACTCAACTCCCCAAAGTAGTAGAGCCCTCCCATGTCTTCTGTTTGTTTGGATTGACATCCAATTCAAATTTCCTTCGACACTTTCGGTATATTCAACAAGTACTCCATATGAATTTAAAAATTGTATGATGGGTTTTCCAATTGTCATTTTTAACATTAAACTGATTATCAGAGAAGACTAAATTTCCTTTGCTTTAATATTTTCCCTTGTATGCCATGAAGCCCTGTCCTTCCCTTCTCTCTTTTTCAGTCAAATCTTGCTCGCTTTCTCCGCTTCCTTTCTCCTGTTCTCCAAATCCAGCATCGCCAGTGGGAAAGCGGATTTGACGATTTTGATGTTACCCCGTTCTCAGCCAATGAAGGGAAGCTGGATTTACTCATTGTTCCCTTCTCCCGTTCTTCCTAATTCGGCCGAGAACAATGACGATTTTGATGAATGGTTCACTTTACCCAATTTCAGGTGGATTACTTCATAAATTAGTCAGATAGGGATATAGTTGTAGGTTTGATACCGACGTTGACGATTTTGATGTTTAATCACTCTATATAATGATTGATTTTAATTTAAATGGTCTTATGAAATTTTGGAGATGTTAATGGTTATATTTGCTGATTGATTTTGGGTTTAAAGATTTTTTTTGAAATTTTGGGTTATTTATGTGATTGAGTGTGGTCGGAATTCATATATAGATGCTCCAGATTAATGCAAGTTTTGGAGAAGCAGTTGTGCCCGCGGTTAATGAAAGGTTTTTATTTAAATAATAATAATCTTGGAAAGCAGTTCCAAATTCGAAATTACTTATACGATGGATTGTAAAATGCCATGCATCAACATCATCGATTCATGTCAAAACCAGGACAACGATTTCAAACCACCATTGAAGAGAGAAAAACTGCCTTAAATATATTATTTAGGAGTAGTATATTATCCAATAATTTACAACCAAAAAATGTTACTTTTTGTTAATAAGTGAAGAGTGTGCATTTTTATTTATCATCTTCATATTTTGAATTACAATGCTTGGTAGTTGTGTATAGTATTATCCAATAAATTTTTATTAAGAAATGAAGAGTATGGATTTTTTTAATATTTATAATCGTCACAGTATAAATTACAATTGAATTCATCGATTATCAAATTATGTGATTGATGAGCTGAATATGTTACTAATATTACAATCAAATTTATTTTATTGATTATAAATATTTATGACTGGCTATTAAATTTAGTTGGATATGCTATTTAGTGATGATCAAATAGTGATGATCAACTTCCATTTGATTGGATTTGTTACTAACATTAGTAAGTGATGGCCGAATTTTGTTGGGTTGATCCGTATAAGTAATTAACACATAATTCGCACAATTTAATAATTTTACATAAATGAGTAACGAGTGCAAAATTTTTACAATTTCGATTTATAAAGAGATGACGGGTACATAATTCGCACAAATACATAAAATGTCATGAATCCAAATGAGTTCATCGAAACAATTGCCAATATAGAGAATTTTCAATAAAATGTGCCTAATATATATATATATATATATGCATGATGTATACAAACTATTAATTTCTTCATCTTATAAAGTTAGTATATTAATCCTCGTAAATCTCTTCTCACAAGTTTCCTTTTATTTTCTAGCAAACAAACATACACATAATACTCTTCCATTTCTCACTCAATGATTGTTCCTGGCCTCCACGGAAAGTCCCTCCTCCAAATAATGATCACCATCATCATTGGGAGCAACCGAGGATGATGCTATTTGACTAGAGTTTGAAGCGATGGGTAGGAAGTTGGGCACGATGCCAAGAGCCACCATGTTGCAACAACTATTGACGTTTCTCTCATTTTCAGCAGCCATGTTAATCATATACAACTGTTGAACATCTTCAGACGATTTCTCTTCTAAACTTGGAGTCAAACTAGTGATTTTCACCCTCTCTTTGCCCTTCCCCCAAAGCACAATATGCAATCCGATGATGATCACCACAACTCCCTACACACTGTTCAACAATCAACAACTATAATTAGTGACAAAATTAGATAGTGTGGATCCTAAAAGAATTGGGTTCGGTTATAATAAGCATAATTGACTCTTATTACATATGTTTTTAATGAAAATGTTATATATGATTTGTTTTTATAAAACTGGGAACAACTCAAATGGACACCTAATATGTGCGGGGTTTGGGCGGTGTTCAAACTTGCACGCTCTCAACATCGAATCCTGAATCGGGTTATAAAAGTAAAAATATAATTAAAACATAGTATCAAAAGATGAAGTCAGAATATCTTATAAAAAAAAGTGAAAGTGAAAATAGATAATGCAATATTAAAATATGAAAATAGATAAATAAGAGACGACTTCACTAACTCAATCCCTAAAGTTTGCCCATTTAAGTAATTAATCAGTGTCCTCCAATTGGTGCCAAGAGCCACCATGTTGCAACAACGATTGACGTTTCTCTCATTTTCAGTAGCCGTGTAATCATCTCCAACTGTTGAAGATGTTCAAACGATCTCTCTTCTAAACTCAGAGTCAAACTAGTGATTTTCATCCTCTATTTGCCCTTCCCCCAAGGCCTAATATACAATCCGGCGATGATCACGCAACTCCCAACACAATATTTCAACAATTAGTAAATATTTAAACAAAGTCGTTCATACAAGAATTGGGGTTTTGGCCGGAATAAGAATAATTAGACTCTCATACATATAATTGATGAAAATACAGGGTATATGATTTTCTCTAGAAATGGGAACAATCTGAAATGAATCCCTAAAATAATTGGGCTTTGGGAGTCCAAATTCAAACGCTATCAGGGCCGGCCATAAAATCATATTATTGTAAAAGTAATAGACGATTTTACTAACTTAATCCCTAATTCTGTCTATCTGAACTTGGTTTTCTCCCACTTTACCAAATTGAGTTTAATGATATATACATCATTTTTTCATTCTATTCAGTGCAAAATTTGCACGTAAATTAGAAATATTTGCACAAAATTATAAATGTTGTCTATCTTAAGCAATTTATTGATTTTTTCCAAATTATTAATATAGAGTACAATTGATAAGTGATTTTGAGATGTACATTCCGAGGTGCAAACTCCCATTAAGAAATAAAGAGCCGCAATCGCAACCAAGATAAGCATGAGATAGTTGAAAATGGATATGAACAGAGGGTCTCTGATTCTTACAATACATCATTAAAATGACCACGATTCATGGAGACACTATTCCCTGCAATAAGTGAAATAAAGAGCCCGCAATCGTAACCAAGATAAGTATGAGAGGGTTGAACAATGATGTGAATAAAGGGCCTCTAATTCTTACACAGTACATTATTAAATAAAATTCAACTAATTCATATATATACTGTTTAAGGTATATTTAAGGGCTTGTTTAACTTTTTCACGGATAAAAATTATTTGAATTCGATATTTCAACCAATATAAACAATTATACATATAAACTTTCTTACAAATATGTTTCAAAGATTTTGATTGATAGAATAGATCAAAGATTAACGTGAGAGCTAACTAAATACTAAGACTAAATTAAATAGTTTTAACCACTTGTATTTAAGTGAGTATATGAATCGTTGCTAAATCAAATTGACTTATTTCAATTGTCATATGTACAATTAAAGCTAAGTAACCATGAAAGAAAACCGTTCAAGATCTTCAAACGATCTCTCTTCTAAGTTTAGAGCCAAACTAGTGACATTCTTCCTCTCTTTGCCTTTTCCCCGAAGCACAACAACGTACAATTTGACAATGATCACCAGAGCTCCAACCATAGTGTTTCAACAATTAACAATTATAATTAGTGATAGAATCAAATAGTTTCGATCCTAAAAAATTGAGTTAGGTGGGAAACAAGAATAATTGACTCTTAGTACATATATTTTGATGAAAATGTAGTATAGGATTTGCTTTTAAAAAATTGGGAAAAACTCAAATGGGCACCTAAATGTGCGGGGTTTGGGCGGGGACCGAATTCGCACACTCTCAGAATCTGATTCTGAACCAGTTTATAAAAGTAAAAATAAAATTGAACCATATTATTAAGAGATGAAGTCATAATATCTTATAAAAGAATAAGTGAAATTGAAAATAGAGAATGCAATATTAAAATGTGCGAATATGTAAATAAGAGACGACTTCACTTACTCAAACCCTAACTTTTGCCAATTTAAGTAATTGATTGGTGTCGTCCAATTTTATCAAGTTTTATTCAATAAAATATATAATTCTCTTCCGTACTATGCTAAGTAAAAGTTTAAAACTTGCACAAATTTTTTAAAAAGTCACACGTAAAGTTATACAAAGATGCACGTGAACTTGCACGTTAAATTGAGCTTGGTGATTTGGAGTAGATTTTCTATCTAGCTTATTAGTTGATTTTCTCCAAATACAAAGTTCATAGTTACATTGTGTTATTTTGAGATGTAACTTTCAATGCCCAAATTTTGATCCGACTAAATTGTTTATTTGGTCCCCAACATATTTTGAAATACATTCTTTTGGTCCTCACTCTCAATACTGCATATGTTCAGCACTTAACAAACTGAAACTAATTTGTTCGGTCCCCAATCCGGTTTCCAGGTGGTTTTCTGTCAATATAGACGCACGCGACTGGCACGTGCCATGTCATTCCGATATTCCCAGGGGTAAACCCTTTCCTCAACATTGTAATTTTACCCCTGGGTAAAACCCTTCCTCAACTCTGGCGATGATAGAAAGGAACCGCGAGATGTGCTGCCGTTCTCCGGCGAGGATGTTCTGTGATTCCGACTAGGCTCGGTTGTGTCGGGACTGCGACGAGAATGTCCACAACGGAGAGCTTTGACGAGGAGGAGAAGGAGGAGGAGGAAGGGGGAAATTTGGTGGTTCCGTGGGCTTCTGGTTGTTCGTCGTCGTCGGTTTTCTTGGCGCCGCTGCCTCTCGCCAACTCTGATTCCTCTCGGTGGTTGGAAAGCAGTTGAGGAAGAACGGGGAAGACGATGGAGCTCTGTTCTATTTATTGTTTCAGGGGTAAACAAAATGACGTCGTTTTGCCATTACTTAAACGACAGCATAGCTTGCAGCTCCTTTCTATCTTCGCCGGAGTTGAGGAAGGGTTTCATGAGTAAAATTATGATTTTACCCCTGAGCATATCGGAATGACATGACACGTTCCGGTCACATGCACGTATATTGATGGAAACCCACCCGGAAATCGGATTGGGGACCGAATAAATTATTTTTAGGTTTTTAGGTGCCGAACGTACGCAGTATTGAGAGTGGGGACTAAAAGAAGGTATTTTAAAATATTTTGGGGACCAAATAAACAATTTAGTTTTTGATCCAAAATTAAAGAGCCGGCAAGCACATCCGGGATAAGCATACGAGTATTGAAAATATACAGAAAACAGACCTCTCATTTTCACATAATACATTATCAGATTCACCACGAGTTCTGACGTCACTATTCCATACACCAATCAGCAAGTTTAATTTTAAATCTTCACTTAAATGTATACTTTGGGAAAGGTAATTTTTAAATTTGGGATAATTGATATATATAATTCTCAATTAAATACATGTTGATGTATATAATGCTAAATAAAATATGTGATATATATAAGGTTACATTATATTATAAAAGAGTTTCAGGTCTTGGTAGAAATATAACCGAGAATTTTAAATAGGAAACCGGTGAATTTATAATCACGCACATGACATATTCGAACTAGTTCAACAAAAACACTTAACAACATATATAATATGAAATACTAGTTAAGAAAAGTTAATAAACTAGGGTTTCTAGAAAATTTTCATGTTGTCTATTACGCATTTTGTATTCGTCTATATATGTATGTTTGTATATTCGCCTATAATATGGTAGAATAGTAAAGAAAATTTAATATTCTAGGATTTCTTAGGGTTTTCTAGAAATCTTGTATGTTGTCTATTATACCCTTTGTATCACCATCAGTGTGTGTTTTACATTCTATCATAGTATTTACCTAGTATCTGATCCCCTGATAATCCCATCCCAAAAATCTATCTGTTGCATTCATCTAACCATGCTCTATCGTCAAAATCTCTCTTGACCAATCTTCCGTCTCAACATGGTCGGTGCCATCGTTGGAAGCTAATTTTAGCGGGACAAACCATATGAATTCTCTCAGTTTGCCCTTGATCGTGGGAATCTTTATTCTGGAAACGACTGTGTCCTTGTAGGTAATGTTACTAATCTTAAAATTACACATGTTGGTCATTCTCGAGTTACTGATTCACTATCTATGCATGATATTCTGGTTGTTCTCCATGTTACAAAAAAATTACTCACTGTTAGCAAATTGACTCGAGATATGAATGTTGTTATTTGCTTTGATGGTTGTACTTTCACTACTAAGAAAAGTTTACTAGGGATGTTAGTAGCCAAAGTCATCGTGATGAAGGCTTATATGTTTTAGATTATGTTGGTGTTGTTTGATGTGCTTTTGTTGAGTCAAGTAAATCTAAAACATCATTTAAACTTTGGCATAGTATATTGGGTCATGTTCCTTACATCATCATTTCTTCCTTGAGCAAGTTTGGATGCTTTTATGTCACATGTTTGCTTCTAAAGTTGCATTTGTGTACCTTTTGTGAGATGGCAAAGGGGAAATGTGTTTGCTTGGTTGAAAATCATAAATGTGCACCATGTTTGCTTGATTTAATTCAGTGTGATAATTTTGGGAAGAGGAGGGAGCTCCTTCTGACTCTCGTGATGGGTATCATTGTTATGTGATTTTTTATTGTTGATTTCTCTGGGTTAATTTGAATTTATGAACTCCGTAGCAAATCCGAGTTTGTTAATGTATATCTTCAATTTGAATCTATGGTAAAAATAATTAGTATGATTGCTACATTAGAAAAAAATTAGAGTGATGGTGGTACGGAGTTTCTTAATTCTCACACGCAACCTCATTTTGCAAGTAGGAGAATTCATCATGAAATTACTTGTCCTTATACACCAGAACAAATCAATAGAGTTGAGCACGAACATCATCATATCATTGGTACTGGTCTTTCCGCACTCTATCAATATGACCTACCTTTGAAGTTATGATATGATGCATATTTTGCTGTCATTTATGCTTGATTAGACACCTACTCCGATGTTTTCATATTAGTCTTTGTAGTCCATTTTGCATAGCCACCCCTTGCCTACTCAAATTTTCATCCTTTTGATTGTTGGGCTTTTACTATGCACCTCATCAACATGCTCTATGTAGTCTTTCTTGCATTTTTCTTATGGTATAACTCTCAATATAAGGGATATCTATGTTACTCATCAAACTCGTTTTGATGAAACATTCTTTCCCTTTCATTCTGGTGGTGTCTCTTCTGTACCCTATTCGTTGGATGTTTCGCCTTTTATAGATTCAGACTTGTTGATTCCAAGGTATTATTGGCTGCTTCACCACCTTCATGCTGCTACATTTCCCTCATTGATAATGATCTTGGTCCTTCCCCGGTCATTATGAATTTTCCACCGCCATCTCCACATTTGTCACCTATGGAAGATCATGTTTCGTCGTCGACTCTTTCTTTAGTGGCTGATTCCAAGTTTGACAATTCATCCAAAAAAAATTGGTGGGTATTTCCTCTGAAGGCTACCCTTCTTTGTCACCCCATCATCCTTATCATCCTATGTCCACTCTCTCCCGCATTGGTTCGATTACTCTGAAATATTTTTCTGATTATGTGGTGTTAGGTCATCTTGTAGCCCTTCTATCTCAAGCCCTGGCTCATAGTTATCATCATGCATTGAAGGATGAAGGTTTTTTGTCATCAGCAAACTTGGGAGTTAGTTCCTCACCTTTCTGATGTCAACATTGTTTGTTCCAAGTGGGTTTATTGAATGAAGAATCATTTTTAATGGTTCTGTATAATGTCATAAAACATGTTTGGTTGCTCGTGGTTTTTCTTAACTTCTAAATTTTGATTATTATCACACTTTTAGTCCAGCTGTGCAGGCATCTATTGTTTGCACTGTGTTGTCTCTCGCAGCAATGTGCAAGTGGTTGCTTCATCAGCTAGACGTCATGAATGCATTCTTGATACCCCCTAATTTCATAGAACAATCGCCAGGATATCGAGATATGTTCCATCCCGATCATATATGTTGTGATTTGAAGGTTATCTACAGTCTTAAACAAGCTCAAAGGGTTTGGTTTTAGCGGTGTAGTTCCTTCCTTTGGCTCCTTGATTTTGTATGTAGTTATGCACATTCTTCTCTTTTTTTGAATGCTTGAGGAAGCTCTCTTATCTACCTATATGTTTATGTTGATGGTATAATTTTAATTGACAACGTTGACAACGTATTTATTCTTCTTCAATAGTCCTAGTGCACGCCCACTGTGAGTTCACCATTACTGATTTGGGTGTTCTCCAGTACTTCCTTGGTTTGAAATTTGTGATTACAGTCGATGGTCTTTTCTTGGGCTAGCCCATGCTTGCTCGAGACATTATTAACCGTGTTGGTATGTCTAATGATATACTTGTTTCACTTATTTTGTGTAGCCCCGGTTGCTTAATTCTACTAGTGCTCCTTCTGTGAATCCCACTTTTAAAAAAAATATCTTTGGTCGGCACTTTTCAATATTTGTGTATCACTAGCCAGACACCTTGTGGTGTCTTCATGATTCCCACAAGAAACCCATCACCGGAATAAACTCTCACTATATGAAACATCCAATTCTAAATATTACCCCACTTACAATAAAGACAACAAAAGTGTAAATCCTAACACTAACTAAATTAGTTAATTTTCCACACAAAAAAAAACACAAATGCAAACAAAGTATTGCTTTCTTAATTTTTTGAAATGAAACATAAACTATTATTTTCTTCATCTTCTGTAGAAAAGTTAGTACATTAATCTTCCAAATCTATCCTCCCAAGTTTCCTTTCTTTTCTAGCAAACAAACATACACATAATATTCTTCCATTTGTTATTTAACGATTGATCTTGGCCTCCACAGAAAGTCCCTCCTCCAAATAATGCTCACCATCATCATTGGGAGCAATTGAGGATGATGCTATTTGACTAGAGTTTGAAGTGCTGGGTAGAAAGTTGGGCACGGCGCCAAGAGCCACCATGTTGCAACAAATATTTACGTTTCTCTCATTTTCAGAAGCCATGTTAATCATCTCCAATTGTTGAAGATGTTCAGATGAGCTCTCTTCTAAACTTGGAGCCAAACTAGTGATTTTCATCATCTCTTTGCCCTTTCCCCAAAGCACAATGTACAATCCGATGATGATCACCACAGCTCCCAACACACTGTTTCAACAATTAGGAACATAATTAGGTGATGTCGCTGGAATAAGAATAATAGATACCCCCGTGCATATAATTGATGAAAATACAGTGTATATGAATTTCTCTAGAAATGGGGACAATCCAATTGGGACCGATCATAAAATCATATTATTACAAAAGTAAAACAATATATAACTGGAGCATATTAAGAGGAATAATGAAATATAAGTGAAATTAAATTATAAAACGCAATGTTAAAATGTGAGATATGTGAGTAAGAGACAATTTACGAACTTGATCCCTAATTTTGTCTATTTGAGTTATTATTTGGTTTTCTCCCATTTTATCAAATTTAATTTAATAAAATAAAAAATATTTAATTTTATTCTATTTAATACATAATTTGCATGTAAATTGAAAATATTTGCTTAAAATAATAAATAGGTACTTTATTTTTTTCCCCAAATCATTATATAGAGAACAATTGAATTATTTGATTTTGAGATGTACCTTCCAAGGTGCAACTTCTCATCAAGAAACAAAGATCCCGCAATCGCAACTAGGATAAGCATGAGCGGGTTGAAAACGGATACGAATAAAGGGCCTCTGATTCTTACACAGTACATCATTAAAACGACCACAAATCCTGAAGACACTATTCCCTGCAACAAATGAACAAATTTTACTAAAATTTACACTTAGATCTATATACAGAGGGAATCATAATTTTCATATTTGTGGTAGCTATTTTAACTAACTAATGTAATTTCAGGTTTATTAAAGGGCCTAGTTAACTTTTTCACAGATAAATTATTCGAATTCGATATTTTAATCAAATACAAACAGTTAAAACATACAAACTTGCTTACATATCTGTTTTAAAGATTTTGATCAATAGAAAAGATCAAAGATCAAACCCGAGAGTTAACTATATACAAAGACTAAATTAACTAGTTTAAACCAATTTTTATTTCACTTGTCACATGTACAATTAAAGCTAAGGAACCGTGTAAGAAAACTAAATTGATTTATAATATATATAGTATATTATGAAAGTTTTCCCTAATTCAATGTGCATATATAGTGAATATTTTCTATAAAAATTACTCCATCTACCACGCGTACAAACAAAGCTAATGAATCACGTAAGAAAATAAAATAAACCCGTTTCACCTACCTAACATACGAGGTTACAGAACCATCTAGAAAAGAAACATGCACATATATTCGTTACTAAAATTTATAACTTTGATAATAAATATATTGCAATGAAAATAATGGACATACTGCATAAGATACTGCAACAAGCCTGATGTTGGCTCCCAATCGCCATACTTCCCAATTGTTTTTCTCCACGCAAAGAGCGTAAACTACCGATTGAATTGCTCCCACTACGCATATCAGAGCCGTGCTTGAATAATGGCACGGGTAGCTCTCACATACTTTGGCCTGAAAAAAAAATCTCTTTAATTATTATATTTACAAAATAAAATAAAATAATCGAGTTGCTATATTATTTTTTCTACCTGGAAGATTAAAGCCAGAGCGAGAGAGAAAGCGCTAGCGATTGCAAGAAGAGGGCCCACGATACTAGTGTGGGTTGCCGCCACGTGTCCTCCAGTGTTATGCAGAAGTCCATTTCCCGTTGACCAGATCTTGATGTCAACGCCCTTGTACAAGGTTAAAAGCATGGCCCCACCCAGACAAATCAAGGTTCCTACGACCTTTGCTCTACAAGCCCAGCTTTTCAGATCAAATCTCTCCTGCCTAATTAATGAATCAGAGAAAATAATTACGAACAAATCGGTGAAAAGAGTAATTAAATCAAAGTTTTAATTTCTGGGATTCATTGATACCGGAAAATTACAGCCAGGAGGAAGGTTGAGGCAGGAACAATATTTACGGTGGCGGCTGCGAAGGTTGCGGAAGTCATCACCAAACTCTGTCCGTACATATTCTGGGCTAGTGATCCTCTGCATTTCAATTTCAAATTCACTCATTTAGTTTCCAAACATTATAAATCTTCATACTTCCCCCGTTTTTTCTATTTATGGCACCATATGTTTATGTGTTAAGATTTAGGTGAAGAAAATCAATTGATGAAATTGAATATAGAATGGTAAAAAGTAAAATGAGTGAATGAAATTGAAGGAATCTTGCCAAAGATGGAAACATCAATTTATAGTAAGTGCGTCATAAATAACCAAACAGGTGGCGTAAATGGCTAGATTTAACAAACTTATAATTACTCACCCAAAGAACGCAGCAGAAGATACTTGGAAGATTACTTTCCATGTAAGCTTTGGTCTTTTGTTCCTGCAAGATTAAACAGGTAGGGAATCAAAATTAGATTACACTGTTTTCATACCATCTTTCTGAGCCATCTCAGAGATTGCAACAGATTCTCCCATTTAATGGGAATCAAACGAGGTTAAAAGAGTGGATTGAACTCGATATCATTTACACTAGTGGTAAAATCTTTGAAGATCGTGGAAAAGATTTTAGGACTCGAAAACCTTAATCTCCGTTGCAGTAACATGAATCACGGAAAAATTTCTGGAGACGAAACATTTATAACCTCCATCGAAGTAACATGAGTTGTGGAAAAGAGTTTAGGACATCGAAATGACATGGATGCGAAAAACCTTAATCTCCATCGAAACAACGTAAATCATGGTACCTGTCGAAGTAAAGTGCGAGCGGTGCGACAGCAGCGGCGCCAAACATGAAGCGGTAAGCCACCAAGATGCTCACCTTCATCCCGTCGTTGCAGGCCATCTTATACAACACATTGACTCCGGCCAAGGCGAATTGAGCCACGATCATCAAAATGGTCGGTTTCATCCCGTCAACAACGTCGCAAAACGTAGACATCCTCATTTTTTCCGAGCTAACACGAGCAAGAAGATGTTCCTGCTTGTTTCTCTCAATTTTCAGCAGAGAAATGGTAGAGAGATGAGGGGCAAAAGAATGGGTAGCCTTTGTGGTTATATATAGGCAGATAAAAGGGTTAAAAAATAAATTTCCAAAATTTATGAAGCATTAATATTGGATATTTTTTTTCACGCAGGAAACTTCATGAAATATTGTGCATTAATTCGTGATTTTTTCTTTTTATATCTTCGTGTCTTGTGTATTTATGGAGGCGAAGAGTGCCACGTGTGGAGAAGATCGCATATCTGTTGGCCGGTGGGAACTTCACTTAAATGGAAGAGTTCTATTATGGTTGCATGGTTATGGAGTTTAATTAGCTTCAAATGAATTTGCATCTACCTCCCTCAAATTGTAGACAAATGATGAATTGGTCCTCCTTAAGTTTTCATCTGT
>JAULKK010000008.1:14428125-14446802 GCA_032355705.1 Rubia peregrina
CTATTCTCTCAATTTTGAGTTTGATACAAAAAAAAATTCTCCCGATTTCAACATGTCATCCAAATCCACTTCATCTTCCAAAGGCACAAATTACAACTTTGAAGAAGATAGGTTGTTGGCTTATTCGTGGTTGCAGATATCACAATATCCTATCATAGGAAACAACCAGTCTATTGATACATTTTGGTTACGTGTGCAACAAATTTACAATGATGCAGTAACTGGGATCGGTGAATATCGTACCGAGGGATCCTTGAGTTCACGCTTTTCGATCATGGAGAAGGTAGTATGAAAGCTAATTGAATGTGTTCGTCAAGTTAACAATATGAATCCAAGTGGTGCCTCCGAAAATGACATTGTAAGTTTAGATTATAATACTACTATATTATTTTATTTACTTCTGGTTATATGTTTATACTTACTAACATTGACTATTTCTTAGATGGATCGAGCAAAAGAGATGTTGAAACTAGATGAAAATTATTTTAAAAAATATATTTAAGTTTGAACATGTATGTGATATTCTTAAAGAAGTTCCAAAATTTCAAGATGATGCACCATCGTCACGACCGTCACAGTGATTCACAAACCAAACGAATTTCAATAACTTCCCTTCACAATCAGATGAGAATCTTTTTCTAGTTGTCCAATGTCATCTCATCACGGGTTAGACTCTCTCCATATGGATACATATGGTATTTCTGGTGGTTCTACATCAACATGATCCATGGGAGGAAAGAAAGTAATATCTTCAAGAAAACAAAGTGAACAAAATTCATCCTATATCAACGACACAAGAGAAAGAGACTGCATTTTAAGTATTCTGGATTCAAGTCAAGCACAAAAATGTGAACAATTATACATGCATAACGGGCAGCAAACTCTCAAATTTGGTTCGTGATGATAAAATGATAGAAAGATATTTGAGCACCGCCAGTGATCCTAGAATGTACGCATATGTCCAACAGGAGCAATAACAAAATTATGGCAAAAAGATATACACCAACTCCCAAAATGGGAAACCTATTTTTCATATTGGTGCATCGGGAATAAGTCTCTCGGATCATTATTGAGAAGCAAAAATATTTTAAGTAAATTTTAATCTAGTATGTATCGTTTCATGTTTTTTTAAAAATAAAACTTATGTATTATAGTTCTTTTATTTATTCCAGGTTTATTGTAAGTGTGCACTTTATTATTAATATGTATTGTGTGTTTTTATTATAATTTCAGTTTAAATTATTAGTATTTCATAATGTACCTTATTTTTTATACTTATAAAACTTAATAAAATGATTTAAGCAAATCATATTTAAGAAAAAAAAAATATAGTATCGAAGTTACATTAACATAATATTTTAATATTTGTATGCTTTTTTTATTGCAACATGATTTTCAAGTATATTTTATGTATTAGTTGAAATTTCGTACACTAATTTTGTGCATGACTTATTTCTCTCAATACATTTTCACAAATAATAGTACCTTAAAAATATTTTTTATTGAAATAATATTGTTAATGAAATTAGACGTAAATAAATTCAAGGGATATATCATCAAGTTTGAATAAATAATATTTTAAAATTAATTTCTTTTAATAATACAATAAATACATGATTTTTTTTCCAAATAGTGAATGATAAAAAAATTACAAGTCATTGAAATCAAATATCTTAGATAAGAAAGTAAATTTAAAACAAATCTATAAAACAAAGAAAACCAAAATTAAAACAAATGAAAACAAATGCAAAAAGAAAACAAAGTTAAAAACAAAAAAAGAAAATAGAAAAAGGGTTACCGTGTTGCTATAGTATCCCCGCGATATATAGCGAGTATTGTAGCGTTCGCTAAAATTCCATGCCACTATCGCATACCGTTGGGGTGGGTACTTTTTTTTATTTATGCACGTGAAATGCAAAGATGAAGATCCGTTTGAGTTGCTCTTAGGTTCACAATTGACTCACTAAATAGAAAATTTACGTAAGAAAACCAAAGATGATGGTTCTAACTTTTTATAAAACCAAAGATGATAGTTCCAACTTTTTATAAAACCAAAGATGATGGTTCCAACTTTTTATGAAACCAAATATGATGGTTCTAACTTTTTATAATGCAAACCCCATCTAAACCTAACTATCCACCAACAAAAGTATTGAAAAGGAGATGTTAAATGCTCTAAGAAAACATGCATTTGACGTCTCATCACTAGGAATTTAATTCACGCCCGCTCACTGACCTTAGGGAATACTAAAATGGTAAAGGAACAAAAATTACGTAAATATTGAAGATATGAATTGAGTGGAATGTATTTCAAGTGATTTATATTCCTATCTATAGATTATTGGGTACTTAGCTTTATTTATAGATTTATGTAAGAGTGTACGATCATGTCTTATATTTCGTCACATTGTGAATTTTTAAGTAGAGGTTATTTAAAGCTGGGATTATGAATGAAAAAAGGTTTTATCACAAAACCCGACCATAGTTCTAAATTTGAAAGATTTTTCTCCTCTTTATATGTCCTTCAAACCATAAGACTGAAATTCTGATCCGAGTTCGGAACTGACCAAGCCAAAATACTTTCCGAACTCAGAACAAAAAGTAATTTAAATAATTTTGAAGCATGTTTTACTCGAGAGGAGCTGGAAAATAGACCCGAGGAAGAAATTCATTGTGAAGCCTCGACCAGAGTAGAAATGTTTCCGAGTTCGAAAAGGCCTCAAGGGTTGAGCCACACTTACAAGGTTCCGATTCGGAACGTAAGTAAAGCCCCAACCATCCTACCTAGGTTTCAATACTTGAATCTATTAAAGGCAGTTATACTAGCCTTTTTAAGGCAATTCATAACTGGCTTTAATGGTGTTTTTTTAAAAGGTGTTTCTCAGAACCTCATTTGATCATGACTGATTAAAGGCAGGGCAGAGAAGGAACTTTGAAAGTGTATTCTTTGGTTTGATAGAATTGCCTTTAATACCCTATTCCCACACTAGTATTAAAATTAAAATGAAAAGTGTCAAAATGTAAGGAAAATAGATAAAGTACGTGAAATGAAAGGAATCCCTTTTGAATTTTGATCTATTGGACAAGGTGGATAAAGGTAAAAGTAAAACAAACCAATTCAACTCCCTTATGCTTTCGATTAAAATCTGTCGTAAACATGAAATTTTTATTTCCTTTGCATATTGATCCTTGAGTAGGAATCTGATAAAAGTTCTATTTTTTCATTCTCTTAGATAGCAGTTATCGTTCTTGGTCTAGTTTCATGTTTGCTCTTTTTTCTCTATGATGCGTTTGAGACATTGTGGATGTACGTTACTCGAATGTTGATCTGTATGGATAGAATCTTTGGGAGGTCTCGAGGGGAAAATTCTTGAATGCTTATGTTTGCAAGCATGTATGAAGAGGTGTTGTCTCAAAGTAGATTATACCTATGTATTTATTGGACGGATATTGTGTTAGGGTTAGGATACTCTTTCTTTATAGAACAAATACTAGTGTGTGACTATGATTATGATACTAATCATTGTTTCCATACTAGAGAGTATATTGTGTTAGTAATGCAAATGGGTCGTTCATCCCAAAATCAATTTTAAGGAAAAGTATAGATTGCTTCTTACTATTTGTCCTACATGGGATGTATAAAGGGAGGTTTTTTAGTTTAAATAGAGAAATTCTTCACTGCCAATTTGAGTGAGAAAGAAGGAGAAGACTCCCCATGTGCAACGCTGTCAATCGACAGCATCACATGTCCAAAAGTGACAATACGGTCAGGCCGCACCGGGCCTTGCTCCTATATTAATCTTTTGGTCCCGGTTAGTTTGAGAGTTCATTTTTATGAGACCTTTCAAATGATCGAACTTGGTCTTAAATTTAATATCTATTTTTATCCTTATATTTTATTCGGTAAATCCCATAATGGTATTTTTAATTGATACATTTTAAACTCTGGACTCGGTAAAAAACCATGTGGCCTTTTGACTCGATAAATTTTATTCCATTGGTGCGCACTATTCTGATCTCTAGGTTGAAGTGGTTCTAATTCTTCGATCCAACTACTTGCACGCTGTCCATATTTTTTACCTTTGATGGTTGGCTCGAATGCTTATAAAAGGGCCAACCGGAAGCAGTTCACTAGTGGAAAGCCTTGATTAAAGGCACCAATAAAAGGCGGTTCTTAAGGAACAGTCTTTGATTGGACCCGAATGAGGTTCCAATATCGGTACTTTCGGATCCAAGTAAATGCGGTTTAAAATCGATCAAAGGTGGTTTTTAAGAACCGCATTTGATGAACATCAACTAAAGGTTGTTCTATTATAGAACCACCTTTAATGGGGTATCTTTATTGTTCGCTATATAAACACATAACCTAATTTCTATACCCTAGTAATTCTCTCTCTTTTTTCTCACTTTCTTCTCTTCTCTCAGACTTAGTTGATTTCTCTCCCACTCAGCCTCTCTCCTTCGTCGACTCTTTCCCACACCAGTCAATCACCCTCGTCTCTCTCCTGCCCACCAGCCTTTCTCAGCCCGCCTTCCATCTTCTCAGCCCATCTCCTTCGTGTCGTACCCTTTACCAGAGCCCCACTAGCGTTGAAACTTTCCCCTTCACCGTAGAGCCCCCCCTCCCCCCCGCTGAGAAGCTCCCCTCAGCTGTGAAGCCCTCTTCGGCGAGTAGCACTCAGCCCGCCGTCGCTGGATGATTTCCTCCGCCGTCGCTGGACGCGTCTCCTCCGCCATCGCTAGACTCATCCTCTCTGGTGAGAAGCAGATATGATTCGGCGAGAAGCAGACCTGATGCAATTGGGAAATCTTATATAGGTTCTAGATCTGAAGTTTATTTTTAATTATTCATATATATGATTTTTTTTATGCTTTACACGGACCTATGTTTAATGTTCTCTAACATTTGTCAGATCTTCATCTTTTGCCGCCAAAAAACTAGGTTTCCGGCGGTCTTTTTAGGAAACCCAGAAATAGGTTCTGAATTTGAAACCTATTTCAGACGCCATTAGAAGGCGATTTTTGAACCGCCTTTGATCGGTTTGATCAAAGGAACTACCAGAGAAGATACCTTTTAGGTTCCTTCTTTGGTCCTATAACACCGCCTTTAATAGGCCCTTTCTCCACTAGTGGTTCGAGAACACACTTCATAACTTTTTTCCCCTTCTTTTCAAAAACTTATGTTATCTGAGGTGGAGCATAAATCAAGTTCCTCCTCTACTGCTTGGGTCCACAAGTTAAATGAAGGTTCTTGTGGTACCTTGGTAAACAAACACCTGCGTTGAACCTTGCACTACGGGTTGGAGAAATTTCATTTCAAAGGAAGTGATTTATACCCACAGTTCTGATTTTTAAAAATATACATAGTCCGAAAGTTCTCTATGTTCCTTCCATTTGTAGAAACTTAATATATGTTGGTCTGCTTAACAAGGTTGGTCTCAAACTGGTGTTTGAAGCTGACAATCTAGTTATCACTCAAAATGGCCAGTTGGTTGGAATGGGATACATGTCTGGGGAGGCTATTTGCTGTGATTAACACTGGTATCAACGAAGCATTTACTTCTGCTTATATTGTTAAATCTTTTTATATTCAACATGCACATTTAGGAACTGTAAGCGCAAATTCACTTTAACAAATACAACACATGAACTTGCTACCTGACTTGCCTAAAAATCAATTCAAAAAATTCCAATACCCGTGTAGAAGCTAAAATTGCTAAGAATTCATTTAAACAAGTAAATCAACGTGTAACTAAACTTTTTGAGCTAGTTCACACAAACTTAACAGATATTAGTTCACACAAACTTTTTGAGCTAGTTCACACAAACTTACATTGTTAGTGTAAATGTGGAAAGCGGTACAACATAATCTTTGTAGATGATTTTTCATGGTATACCAAAATTTACTTTCTAAGAACTAAAGATTAAACAGAACGAAAGTTTGTAATCTACAAAACTAAGGTAAAAAACCAACTAGGTCACAAAATAAAACGACGTAGGTCAGATAAAGGAGGAGAATATAGTATAAACTTTCTTTAAAAAATTTGTGAAAATAGTGGCGTCATTCACGGTACCTTTTCCTATGGTATCTTGGTGAACAAATGCCCACATTAAACCTTGTACTAAGGGTTGGGAAAACTTCATTTCAAAGGCGATGATTTATCATACCCACAGTTCAGATTGCTAAGAACATACATTTTTTAAGGTTAAGGCACCATGAAGGTGCAGGGCATATATTAAGCGCCCTAAACCTTTCAAAAAGGAAGTATAATTACATGAAGAGTTATTTTCCGAAAGAGAGATAAATAATAATAGAAGTGATCCAAGTCTAAAGAACTCCACCCCCTGTGTCTAACTAAGCTTGGCCAGACCTCTAATTACATAGAGTAGTAACTATATCTAAGCAAACTTCGAAAAGTATTTCAAAGAAACTAGTTCTAATCCTATAAGAGAACTAGTTAGCACCTAGAGAAATAGGTGATGTGATCCCTTTGCGCGTTAAGTACTCGTTTGCATTGAAGGTACTAGATGTAATCACGAAGGGATCCAAAAGAACATGTATCTTTGTTATTGCCTCAGACTGTAGCCAGAAGTCTAGTCCACACCAAGAGATGGAGTGCATCAACACCAAAACATGTAGCAGCTCTCCATTGGAGAATATTCACCCCAAAAAATTTAGTAGCTCTGCAAACCACTGCTGCTATGGAGTGTTTCAACAACACTCTTCAAACAAGAAATTAGTCCTGAAACCTGCAGATTCAGTCCATCATTTGCCCTCTAGACAGAAGGAAAATTATTAGAAGTATCCATTCCTATGTTCTATATGAAACCTTATATCATGGATTTGTTGTTTATCTAAACAAACAAGTCCTATGATATTCCGGTTAAGATCTAACCAATCTAAGATGCCATCAGTCATTTGTAGCTTAGAGATAGCATCAACCACTTGATTTCCCTCCCTAAGTGTATGAGTGAGCAAAGCGGAACTATGAGCTTGTGGGTATCGTATACCAGGTTATATGATTTCCAGTGTGCCAAAAAGGGGTATCATGTACCATTCTTATTGCACTGATACAATCTGATTCCACTACAAATTTAGTAGAGAAAGTTTTGTTCAAAAAGGAAACCTTCATGTATAGCTAGAATCTCAGCTTGGAGGGCTGAAGTAGCTCTCAGCCTAATATACTTTGCTGAGATAAAATCACCTCTTTCATCTCTTATGATCATACATATTCCAGTAAAATAGGCTATAGATAACCATGATGCATCCACATTCATCTTTTAAAAAAAACCTTGTGAAGGTTTTTTCCACGCCACTCTTAAAATTTTCAGTTTTGTAACTGGTGATCTAAAGTTAGGTACAATTTCTTCCAGTTCCGAAAATTGATCTCTGGCATTCCTTTTTTGAAAAGGTCTGACTGAGTAAGATACAAAAAAAAATAAGCTCTTTAATTTCAGAAATTGTGTGTGCTGTGCAACAAGGTATGGACTCATAAGTGCTTCTATTTCTTCCTTTCCATATAAACCAGCAGACTAAACTAGGCATAATGCCAACCAAATTTGAATGTAATGGTTAAAGTCCCCTAAAATTTCAAAATGAAAAAGTATATCCCACAAAGTATCAAACTTAACTAAGGGTATATTAACTAATCTATGGATCTGATCACACACACTTAGAGAAAAAGGATAAGAATTAAAAGCATGATCAATTGTGTTTTCACTGTTACAGTTAAAGCATTTAGAAGGCAGGTTGAAACCTAAAAATACCAGAACATCATCAAATGGAAAAAAAAGAGTTTAGTAACCTCCACATAAATATGGATAGTTTCTTTTGGATTCTACAATTCCATATTTGCTTGATTGATGAAAGGGTACCTGAATTGCTAATGACAAGTTTGTATGCTGAAGAGAAACTGAAATTTCCTTTGATATCTGGTTTCCAAATGATCCTGTCAGTCCTTCCTTCAAATATCCTTACCTCCTGCAAGAAAAAAAAAACTAAATTTGGGTTAATGACAAGAGGTATAAGCCTAAAAAATCTTGTTTCTGCCTTATGAAACCAGCAACAGTTGTGTCCAAAGGTAGTAAAAATAAATCAGGATCCAGAATGTCCAGTTAGCATACCTGAAGGGGCATTTACCATCACCATGAATCACCTTAGAATTTGTTTCATCCAAAGTATTGACTGAACAAATTCTTTTATAATTTTGTGATTTTCTGTTAGAAGGTGGCAAAGACCAGATAAATTGTGTCCAAAGTGCTTTACTAATCTGAAACTTCCACCAGAGTTTCAAAGCACATGCTTTAATTATACCTCTAATAGATTTGAATCCCAGAGATTTATTTCCAATAGGTTTGCATAATTTAGTCCATTTCTTCCAGTGTCTTTTCAGCTTAGCATCTGGTTCCCCCCCCCCCCCACAGGAAATTAGCCATTTTCATTTCCATCATCTTCACTATGTGTTTTGTTGGCTTAATAACTAACCATATGTGCTGAAAAGCTGGAATAATGCATGTTTGGATTAAGGTTAGTTTCCCTCCACTACTTAGCATTTTATTTTTCCAATTACTTGTCTTATTTTTAAAATTTTCAATCATGAGTTGAAAATGACATTTTTGCATTCTTCCTATGATAATAGGACATCCTAGATAAGTAAAAGGAAAAGTTCCTTGATTCATTTTGAGGATGTTTTTAACCCCCGTACCTTATGCAAACTTGCATTTTGCTTATGTAGAAATCAGATTTGCTAAAATTGATCTTTTGTCCAGTTGTTTCTTCAAATTTTAACAGGAAAGATTTCAACCTTATTAAGCTATTATGATTAGCTCTAATGAAGATGATAGTATCATCAGCATAACTAAGATGGGAGATAGGGTTAGTAGCAGCATGCAGTTGGTAGTAATCTAGTTTTCTATTTGATAAATAAAAGCAAGACTTCTAGTAAAAGATTCCGAGAAAATATTAAAGAGAAAGGGAGATAAGGGATCACCTTTTTTTGATTCCACGAGTAGTATTGAAAAAACCAACAGGCTTTCCATTTATTAGAATGGAAAATACCTGTGTTATGTTTTTCATTATAACCTGCACAAAGCTACCATGCATACCAAATTTAAGTAGAATGCTATTTAGAAATGGTCTACTTACTCTATCAAAGGCTTTTTTTAGATCCAATTTAATTATGCAATTAGGTGTGTTATGCTTTGTATTTAGAAATCTAACCATTTCCTGAAGGTAAATAACATTGTCAGAAATATCCCTCCCTTTCAAAAAAGTTGATTGATTTGGTGAAATCATTTTTTCCATCAAAGGTTTTATTCTCTCATTTAAGATCTTGGAAAATATTTTATTTGAAACATTAGAGAGACTAATAGTCCTCTAATCATCAAATATTGATGGTGTAGGTTTCTTAGGAATAACAAGTGCTACTAATACCCCTAGGGATAGGGGTGGCTGACATGAAGTCATTAGCAGCCTCCAGAAGGTCATTTTTAATCAATTCCCAAGTCTTGATATAAAAGGAACTAGTGTAACCATCTGCACCTGCATTGGAGTCCTTCTTTGAACTAAAAACCACAGATTTTATTTCTTCCATGGTTACAAATCTCAGCAAATTCACATTATCTTGCTCTGTTATTATGGCAGGTATCTTATTAAGGAAATGTCTATAATACAAAATAAGTTCAGACTGAACAGGTTCATTCAAGAGCTTCCTATAATAATCAATTGCCTCACATTCTATGTCTTCTATGTTTTCAGCCCAATCCCCATTTCTTTTTCTAATTTTAGAGATTGTGATTATTGTGCTTATTGTGTTTCTAGGAATCGGAGGATGGTACTAATAATTTTTTATAGGTACACAACTATTAGTGACTAGATAATTCTGATGGAACCTGCATTGTTTTGGTAAAGCCAATGCACATCTATTACCATATAAAAGCGTACTAAATTTCTTTGCACATAGGTTTCGGTACGGTCGTCGGTTTCTCCTTCCTTTCTTTGCTTCTCATGCATGTTTTATCGCCTTTGTTTCTCCTAGGTGTGGCAAATGGGTGGACGGGTCAAATATGGGTAGGGTAAAATGTGTATATAAAAAATATTGGTAAGACCCATTTCAACCCATTTTATAATGGGTCAAAATGGGTCGGGTTAAAACCCGCTCAACCTGCAGGTTGAATATCATTTAACTCACAGGTCGAAAATAGGTAAACCCGCGGGTTTCAACCTATATATGAACCCTTATAGATTTATGTACCAACCCATATTGGTAAAACTCCCTGGTTTCAACCCATATATTGACCCATATGGGTTTATATACCCACTCATATAAGTAAACTCGTAGGTTTCAACCCATATATTGACCCATATGAGTTTATGTACCAACCCATATGGGTAAACCCAGAAACCCAACCCGCCCAACCCATATTTTTTAACTACCAATTTGACTCATTACCCATTTAACCCATTACCCATTTACCACATACCCACCCAGGTTTAACAATAGACAAGCCGTTTGACTGGCGGGTTATGGGTCTATTTTGCCACCCCTAGTTTCTCCCTCAATCGGTAGCCTTTTATAGCGCCTGCTTGAGGTAAATAACAATTCCCCAGTGTTCGGTCACTTTCTTCGTTTATATTACCCTTCCTCTGTACCCCTTCCCACCGCCCTTCAGCGCAAATCCACCTACTGCATCTGTCGCCCACCATTTCCTACTTCTTGATGAGTTGTCTACCTTTGACCCTTCCCATCTTTTCCCACCTCTCTGCATCAGCACAGAATTTCTATATTATTTAAGGTAATTAGTTGTCGTTTGTACATCGGTGGTTCATTTATGGATTCAACATGTTTGTTTAATGGCTAGCCTAAACTTCTATTTTAGGTGTCCTGTTTCTGCCATCCTAGGTATTTGATAATAGTTGTAAGTGAAGCAATTTTGTGGGCTTCCTATTTTACTACTTTCTGTACTGTATTTACCCGCATATTTTACACTTATTGGTGTTTCTGCTCTGTCATTTCTTCCAGGTTTTACACCTTTACTACCTTTGATGACTTATATAACACCATTCCCTATTTTTATTGTTGATTTGTACCATTTCTGTGTTGTTTGGTGTTTCTACAATAGTTCCCTATTTCTTTGTTTCAATTGTGAACACTACTACAAACTAAGGCTAATGTAACACTTTCCTTGCAACACTTATGCAAAATGTTACAATAGCTTATAAAGTGTTAATTAAACTTTTGAAAAGTGCTACATAAGTGTTACCTAAATTTTAAAAGTGTTACGCTAGGTCTAATGTAATATAGCCTAAGGTAATACTTATAAAAGTGTTACTTTAGTTGCTATTGTAACACTTTAACTTATTGTAACACTTTTACAAGTATTACCTTAGACGATGTTACATTAGATCTAATGTAACACTTTTTTAAATTTAGGTAACACTTTTCAAAAGGTTTAAGTAACACTTTATAAGCTATTGTAATATTTCAAATAAGTATTGCGAAGAAAGTGTTACAAAAAAATGTTACGATAGCTCTAATTTACCTTAGTGACTAATGGAGAAAAAGGATGATTTTTTTAATATTTTAATAAAATATTGATACTAGTAGCTACTAGTTTCTTAACAAGGGCAGCAATTTAATGATCTCGCGCAGCTGTTGATGTAGCTAGCGAGGGTAGGCAGCTTTCAAAATGTTAGGAAATGTAATTTTCTTTTTTCTTCTTCTTCTTAATTGAAAGAATATGACAATTGAGAAATCGGCCTCGTGTTTGAGAGTTATTATAAGAATGGGTTGAACGTTCTAAGTACACAAATACTTTATGATAGCAAAATCATCCTTAAATATAGAACTTTTGGCAAAAATAAAGTGAAAAGTCTTCTTTTTATCTGATTGCAAGTTGAAAGTAGTTCATTTGTATATATATATATATATATCAGAATTTTATTTTTATTTTTTTTAGCTTGGCACATTAGATATTTAAATTTTTTATCTCTTTAAATTGAAATATGCCGAAAGAATTGAATATGGAGAATAATAAATGTAATGAGTGATTGAAAATGACTTACTTTTTACTAAATAGGAAAGGTGATAATATATCCAATAAAATATTAACATTGCATATCTCTAATTAATATGATGAATAGATGTATAAAGTGTAGAGCTGTCAATCTCTGATCCGAATTTTTGACCCGACCTAGACCGACTAGATCGAATTTAACCCGAACCTGATTCTGACCTGCAAAATATTGATCTGAACCTGAACTCGATTCTGACCTGATAAGTTGGGCTTGAACCCAAACCCACTCGATCGAAACTCAGCCCGAAATCCGATTCTGCCGTGATAATTTGGGTCCAAACCCAAATCCAAACCCGACTCGACTCAAACTCAACGCGAAATCCAATTCTGACCTGATAATCTGGACCCTAACCCCGACACAACCGAATCAACTTGAAATCTTGTTTCGACTCAAACATGATTCAATCGTAATACATTTCAACTTGAACTAGATTCAACCTGACCCATAATCAACTTGTAACTGATTCAACTCGAGAAATAACATACATAACTCGATCCATAATCAACTAGGAAAATAATCAACATAATCAATCTAATTTTGACCCTATACGTAGTAATTTATTTAGCTCGAAATATTTGAAACTTTGAGGTTTGGACATATATGAGTGAACGAAAGTGGCTCAAAAGTCAACACTGATTACTTCTACGCAATATTGGAAAATTACACCGTGGGTCAAAATTGTGTTACCTTATTATCCATTGCTTCAAAATACATGATTTTTGTTATTCTTGAATAAATAGAAATATTAAATAAATATATTTTTCGTGAAATATTAGAAAACGCTAGTACATGTTTTAGAGTAGCTGATACTGTAACCCATTTTTAAAACCTACCTTCTTTCCTATTCTACCTTCTTTCCTATTCTAGTATTCTTTCCGATCCGACCCGAAAAACAGATTTCGACACTTTCCAACTTGACCCGACCCGACTCGACAAACAGACTTTGACCCATTTCAACCCAAACTCATTTTGACCCGACCTGACTTGACCAACAGATTTCGACTCGTTTCAATCCGACACATTTCAATTCGAACCTGTTTGACCTGAACTCAAATCTGACGCGAATAATCGAATTGATAGCTCTGACACTTGATAAGGAGTTGCTCTGCTTATGTTGGTGGATGGTTAATGTTCAAAATTATAGTTTTATAACAATTAACCTGATTTATATACATATATTGATTTAAATATCATTTTAAAAAACACTTAAATTGTATGTAATTCCAATCATTATCGAAATACTTTAAATGATTATTATTTGATTTCAAAAAAATTGAAACTATATATTTCCTCCGTTTTCTAACAACGTCTCACTTTTCTTTTTGAGATGATTTTTTTACATTGACTTCTTCCTCTTTTGGCAAACTCTGGATTGTTTATCTACTCAATTTACTTTTTACTCTTTCAATACACTTTTCATCACTAATTTAATATTTTTTAAATTCAAGTGTGAAAAGCAATGAAGTCAATCTTAAATGGAAAAGTCTTGAGAAAGACCGTCTTTCCATAACCTTATGGAAAGACGGGGTTTAATTACAATAATAAATGGTAAAAGGTCTTAGTTGCAATATTAAAATTTTATTATACAATATGTAGTAGTCATAAAGTTTATAACCCGATTCATGCAACCCAAAAATTTTATCTTCATTTCTTCTAATATACATTTTAAACCTTGATATTTCCATGACTTATGGAAAGACCGTATTTCAAGAAACGTACTCATCTTAAATAATCGAAGGGAGTATGATTTAGCATTTATTGAAACGTAGCATTTATGGAGGGAAAAGTGACTAGTGACATTATTTAATGACGATGCAAGGGAGTATTGAGCTGCTTACAACTGTAGTTTGTAGTGCACAAGAAATGGGCTCAACTCAAACACTCCATCTTTTTCACTATGTTTGACACACTTATATTATTATCTTTTATGGTAAAAAGTATATCATTTTCAACCATTCATTAAACTTTTTACTCTTCTCATTCAATTCTCTCCAAATATTTTAACTTGTAAAAAAAATATCACATAAACATATGGTGTCAAACACAGTGAAACAAATGAAGTATTCCTCACCGGTCTAGTTATATCTATATAAAATAAATTCAAAAACTATTTACTCATTCGAATTCGATAATATTATATATATATATACTTCCTCCGTCCCATTTATAAATTACTTATTTACTTTTTCACGATTTTCAATAAACACGTTTGACCATAAATATCTCTAGTTGTCTATAATAATGTCGTAGAAAATTGATATTTAAAAAATAGATGTTAAGATGAATCTAACGATACCTCACATAATATATGTATCATAAATAGATTAATTTATATTATGATCAAAGTTTATAAAGTTCGACTCCCAAAAAGTAATTAAACAATTTATAGCGGTAACGGAGGGAGTATATAATATTAAATGTTGACTGAACTTTTTTAATACAAGTATCAATGACACGGAGAGTATCACTATCACTATCTCTATATAAACACATTTACAATTCAATCTCTCATTCTTCAGCAAAACACACATTTGCAACACTGCTATACACACAATTAGCGACAGTTGATCCAAATGTTACTAATCCTAAACCTCTTCATCCTCATTTTCTTCCCCGGAATCTCCCAAGCCCAGCTCCGGACCGGATTCTACCTCAACACCTGCCCAGATGCCGAAAACATCGTGAGACGAGTCGTGACGGAGGCCATTTCCGGCGACAAGGCCTTCGCTCCGCGGCTCCTCCGGATGCACTTTCACGACTGCTTCGTCGAGGGCTGCGACGCCTCCATCCTCATCGAGGGCGGCCCCGATGTCGAGAAGGAGGCCTTCGGCCACCAGGGCCTCGCCGGCTTCGAGATCATCGAGAAAGCCAAAACCGAGCTCGAGGCCGCCTGTCCGGCCACCGTCTCATGCGCCGACATCGTGGCCCTCGCCGCCAGGGACGCCGTTGTTCAGGTTAGTTAACAAACTTATTGCTAAGGATACAGTAAGCATTGTATGCCAGTGTACCGTGTAAGAATTGATATATTTTATATAGAGTTAGAAACGCGACTCTTTATGTGGAACTGGTGTACTAAACGTTTATTGTTTTGGATGAAAAGAGTAATGGGGTGTCGTACGAGGTGGAGTTGGGGCGGAGGGACGGAGTGGTGTCGCAGAAGGCTCTGGCGGACGACATGCCGGACGTGGAAGATACGATTCAGGTGCTCCGGGAGAAGTTCCGGCGGAAAGGCCTTAACGATAAGGATCTTGTTGTACTTAGTGGTAATTAACCTCTCTCCCTTGCTTTTCTCTCTCTCTCTCTTTGATCAATAATGCATGCAAGGCTTGTGCTAGGTTTAGTTGGTAGGCATCGCAACAAGTGATGAAAAAGAGATGGGAAGAAATGTTCATCTTGTTTTCTTTAATTTCAATTTATTCCAATTGTGCTTAATACAATTTGGAATCTAAGTATGAATTCGGGATGTAAACGAGTCGAGCCAACATAATAGTATTACTACTTGTGTGTGTAAAATGATGTTTTCCAAATTATAGAACAAAATATGTAAATGAGTTTTGATCGGACCAACCACTATTACTATTTTTGTGTTGTTGGTGGTGTAAATGAGTTGAATATTTAAAAATGTACCTGTTTTTTTGTCTACTTTTGTTTTTTTTTTCTTAAACCTTCCTTCTACTGAGAATGGCAATCTGACTCATTAAATATAAGACGTGTTATCACCGGTTTTGTGGGCCACGGACTATAATAAATTGATCCGTGAATTGTCAACGTTGTGCATTTTCCGAATAATTGTATGGGCGTTTGTAAGAAGTGATTTTACCAATTCTTTATCTTCATTAGTATATTTTACAAAAATGGTACCAATTAATATTACGATATAAGTCTGTATTTTTCTTTTGAATGAGTGCAGCTGCACATACCATTGGAACCACAGCATGCTTCTTCATGACAAAGAGGCTCTACGAGGGCGGCTCCGATCCATCGATAAACCCCCAAATCCTGCCGGACCTCCAAAAAACGTGCCCCAAAGGCGGCGTGGCTGAAGTCCGGCTGCCAATGGACCGCGGAAGTGAGGATGTATTCGACAACAACATCCTCGCCAACATCAGAAGTGGCGGGGCAGTTCTGCGCTCCGACGCTCAGCTCTACGTAGACCCGAGCACGAGGGCCGTGGTGGATTCTTACTTCGCGTTTCTGGCCCCGGTCTTTGGGCCGTCTTTTAAGCAGGACTTTGCGGTTGCCATGGTGAAGATGGGCAGAATCAACGTCAAAACGGGATCTCAGGGCACCATCCGGCGAGTTTGTAGAGCGTTCAAATGAAAGGAAAGATATATTGTACAGAGTGATTGAAACTACATACATTACTTTGAAAATAAAACTTACAGTGGAAGGAAATCTTACTCATTTTATATGTAAAAATTTGGGATGCTACTAGATAGGGCACATGCCATGGCCTATTGGTTTCCGTTGAGGCGACTGATTTGGGTTACTAAAAGGCAATCGTTGCTCGCATTCATCAGCCCATACTAACCGACACCACAGTCAGCATATGAGAGGTAAGTCACGGTAGCCTAGCGACAGGACTCAGTGGCTAGTTCATACTTTGTGCTCACCAGGGACCCCGAAGCACCCCTTGGCTTGCAAGCAAACCAAGTTAGCCCAGAGCTTCCCCACACGGTAGCTGCCGAGCTTCGAACTCGGGATATTCTAAATCCTACCACTGTCCCAACCGATGGGGTACACTCGTGGGTGTGAATGATTTGGTTCCTAAGCTGAAGGATCGGGTGGCTACATATCAGTCTGGAACCTCACGCCTAACATGAATTAAAGTTTTACTACTGGCTAACGGCTAGTTAGACGGATCATTAAAAAAATTATTTTTATAGTTTTTAAGGTCGAATTATACTTATTTATATATTAATATTCATTTTCAAGAAGTTTTATTGTAGATACCTCATTGCAATGAATAAAAATAATTATTATAAAATGACAATGGCTAACCGTTAGTCAATCTCATGAATTTTATTAATACTTATCTATGATAGAAGATATTAATGTACATTAATATTAGTAACTCATGTAAACCTAATAAATTTAAATTATTATAGGGAAAAAGAATACTCTCCGTCCCACCATAATCTGCACACTTGCTATTTTACAGTTAATACTGTCAAACTTTGAACACATATTTGAATAGATCTATAAACAATAATATTTGTATGTATTATTGTTGAATTCATCATAATAAATTATTTCTAAATATCAACATTTTATTTGCTATTATGAAACGTAGTTAAAGATATTAACCGTCAAACATGTCTCTTGAAGATCGTGAAAAAGATTCTGTGCGGCTTATACTGGGACGGAGGAAGTATACCTTTTTATTAGAATATAATCTATTTTATGAATACCAATATGAATGAAATACCAATGGTGCAGAGAGAATGGCGTAAAGGATCCCAACTGGACCGTACATAACCAGGAAAGCCATGCAAATTTTGCAGGACATTCAGAAGCGCAAAAACAATCAAAGAAGAAGAAGAGTAGAAAACAAAAACTTTCCCCTCATTTTCTTCTCTTCTTCTTCTCCAATAAAACTTTCGGACTTAAAATAACAAAAATCAAGAACAAGAAGAGTCTCTCTCCCCTTACCGGTATTCTTTCATCAATCTTTTGTTCAACAAATGCATTTATTTTCTTTTTGTGTCATTTACAATGGTTCGGTAGAAATTGGAACGGTAAAACTAAAGAATACATGATCATTTTTACCTTGACATTTCCATTTTCAGGTGTTTCAAAAGGAGGCAACAAAATTGGTATGGCGGGGAGCAAACTGAGGAAGGCCATCGGGGCCGTGAAAGATCAGACTAGCATAAGCCTAGCAAAAGTTGCAAGTAGTACCTGCCTATCTGACCTTGAAGTAGCCATTGTTAAAGCCACCCGCCACGAGGAGTACCCGGCTGATGAGAGGTACATCCGGGAGATAATGAGCCTGACGTGCTATTCCCGTGCCTACGTGAGTGCCTGCGTCAGCTTCATCTCGCGACGCCTCAGTAAGACCAAGAACTGGGTCGTGGCGCTCAAGACGCTGATGTTGGTGCAGCGCCTGCTCATGGACGGGGATCCGGCCTACGAGCAGGAGGTGTTCTTCGCGACCAGACAGGGGACTCGCCTTCTCAACATGTCTGATTTCAGGGACACGTCGAGGTCTGATTCTTGGGATTACTCTGCGTTCGTGAGGACTTACGCCATGTACCTTGATGAACACCTTGAGTTGAGGATGCAAACCCGGAGAGGAAGGCGTCCCACATTTGCATTTGAAGCCGACAAGGAGGAGACCGTCGGTCCTAATGCAATCGTTGTCAGAAACACACCTGTAAGAGAAATGAAGAATGAGAGGATCTTATCAAAGGCTCATCATCTTATGCAGCTTCTGGAGAGATTCTTGGCATGTCGCCCGACAGGTTTGTATTCTGTTGCTGCCTTCAAACTTGAATCAATTCTCTTTCCAATGTCTTATTAACCATTGAAAATAACATTGGAACAGGTCTTGCTAAGAACAACAGGATAGTGATTGTTGCAATGTATCCAATTGTGAGAG
>JAULKK010000008.1:14469125-14481224 GCA_032355705.1 Rubia peregrina
GTTAAAATGTTTTCAGACATGTCTACTGGTTTATGCTTGAATTATGAAGTTGGTTCGGTGCTAGTTGTTTTGCTGATACTGGTGCTTAACCAATAGCTGATTGCTTTGTGTCATAACAGTGATTGATGATTCTTGGATGAAAAAGAATTGTTATTTTTTGGTTGTGAACTTTGTTGCCACCGTACACATGTTATGTCTTGAGGCTAATTGATTACCTACATCTACACACAGGATATTGATTGCTTGCCCATAAATCATAATTGTGAACCTGTTTAACTTACATTCTTATACATGGAAGTTTATTTGTAGTTATTTTCTTAGTGCTTCTCTCGAAAACTTGTGCGCGATATTCGTAGAAAGGTGACTGTGCTGTTTACTTTTGTGCAATAGAGAAATTGGGGATGGAACGTGGGATTCCTGGTTCATGCCCTTGGACGAACAGGTAATTGTTTAAATTTTCTTTACAGCCATTCTGAATTACTGCGTGTACCGGTAATTCTAAACTCTGACCTTTACTACTCCTGCAGGCGGATGCTGTTTGTAGTCAGGTGAAGGCATTGAAAGACCTTCAACAGGGTTACAACATTGTTGGACTTTCCCAGGTAATTACTAATGTCGTGTTTACAAGTGCCTTTACCCGGCTCCTCCGAGTTTCAAGCACCACTCAGCATCATTTATCCTTTACCTTCTGCCTGAGTCATATCCCTGATGTCCTTTGAGTGTATTGAGCAGAACAGTTAGCGGATTTTTTTTATCAGTTTTCAGTTTTTACTCATCTAACTCGTACTCTATTTTTCATAATGATCTTTCTAAGTTCAAACAATGATCTTTCTGCCATGAATACTGGTTCTGTTTTAGTGATCATAAAAGAAATTCCCTTTTAATCACTGGATCTGCTTTCTGCAGGGGAACTTAATTGGTCGAGGCGTGGTGGAATTTTGTGAGGGAGGACCACCTGTAAGAATGGCATATGCCAACATGTTTTCATTCTGCTTTCTGTTATTTTCTTTGTTTTTTGCCTGTACACATGTTTTTCGCGTTCTATTCCTGAAAGTTCGTTTAATTGTTTTACCAATAGGATACGTGCTTTATATCATTGTCTGAGGCATTGTATTGGAATCTTTGTGCTCCTTAACAAATGTTTTAGTTGCAAGATCTACTTTTACTTCTCATATAGAGTTCTTTGTGTGTGTATGTTTTGGAAACTAACGATTCTGTATTAAAATTACATTTTTAATCCAGAATACTTTTTGTAGAAACATGTATAATGTTCAGATATTTTACTCAGTGTCTTTGTGAATGCGAACTTTGACATTTCGTAAATATTCTGATAATGTAATAGGTCAAGAACTTTATATCATTAGGAGGGCCCCATGCTGGCATGGCTTCTGTTCCTCTTTGTGGGGTAAGTAAATCTTGTAACCTGCTTACTCCCTCTGTCCCAGCTTAAATTACACAGCAATCATTATTACGCTCTTCGAGAAACATGTTTGACCTTTAATATCTATATCTACATATAATAACGATAAATAAAAAGTTGATATTTGAAACTACTTGTTACGACGAATTGAACAATATCATATATGATAATATTATTATTTACATATCTATTCAAATATGTGGTTAAAGTTAGACACTGAATAGTGACATAAAGTGAAGTGGGCAATTTAAACTGGGACGGAGGGAGTATATTTTTTTCCTACTTTTGCAATCACTTGAAAACTCGGAACGTTTTCCGACTTCTAACTTACAGTGACTGCAATAACGGTGGTTTGCTATTGATACACAGACCGGCATCATGTGCATTATAGCTGATTTACTAATCAAATCAGAGATATACTCCGACTATATACAGGCATGCATTTCCTCTCCCTCGATCACTCTCTGATTCCCTTCGTCCAATGCGTATGTTTGTGTAATACTATTTATTGATTTCTGCAGGGACATTTAGCTCCTAGCGGTTACCTTAAACTCCCAAACGTGAGTAAAATTTCTATGTAAAAGCATTCAACTTTCTCAAATTGTTTAGTCTCGTAATGTTATGTTTTAGGACAATGCCGATTGACAGAAAGATGATTCATTTCTTCTCTCAATTGGTCAATGTCTACTGATTATATTTCAGCACATCGAGCAATATTAAACGAATATTTGGAATGCTTTATGTATTGAAGGATGCTTTAGTTGATACGAATATCTGGAACTAATTCTTTCTGGACCTTACAAAAACAGAACATGGATGCCTATTTAACGAAATGTAGGTTTCTTCCGAGGCTCAACAATGAAATCCCTGGTGAGAGGAATTCTACGTACAAGGAACGGTTCAGTAGCTTGCAGAATCTCGTACTTATCATGGTATGTGAGTAGTATCTCTTTTACAATTTGACCGCTTCTACTTAAGAAAACACTAGTATTCTCACTTCATACTTCTTGTTCCCTATGCCTTGCAACAGTTTGAGCATGATACTGTTTTGGTCCCAAAGGAGACTTCCTGGTTTGGTTATTATCCCACAGGTGCTTTCAAACCAATCTTGACCCCTCATCAGGTATTCTTCTTTCTTGGTTTGTTGTACAAAAAACAAAGAAAGAGCGACCTATATTCTTTCTTTCCACACGTTTACGTTATTTGATTGTTATATGATAAGGCCTTCGGAAGATGGTTGTGACAATTTATTCCCATTTCATTAGTGTTCTTGATTCAACTGGCATTGACAATTCTGAATCCTTGAATGGTTCTCTTTCTTGTAGACGGATCTCTACAACGAGGACTGGATTGGTCTGAAAACCCTGGACGAATCTGGGAGGGTGGCTTATCTTCAGGTGCCCGGGAACCATCTGGGAATCTCCAAGAGCGATATGAAGACCTACGTTGTCCCATACTTGGTAGACGAAACCTCAAAATCAGACATCCTCGATGGAAAGATGCAAACCGAGGAATCAGAAGAGCGCGTTCTTGATGGATCGTTGTCTTACATGTTGCCGCCAACAATCAAGAGATTCTTCGATGAAGTGGTTGGGATGGTGCATGATGATTCAGTTCTCGTGTCCTGATGATCTTGAAGTCGTTTGAGTCATGTATACTTTATGAGTCTTTAGCTACAGATTGAGTGTGCAACTGAACCAGATTGTGGACTAAAGCTTCATGATCAACATTTGTAAATGAGTTCTAGAATGACAATTATAACAAAAGATGCTTCACACGTAAGTACCTTTCTTCTTTCGTCCTGGTTTATCAGTTCTTTGGTCACAGGTAACGTTATCTCAAACTGATTTCTTATTGAATTGAATTGTACTAAAATTAAAGACATAAAACCTGCACTCCCATAAAAAAATGGGGAGAAGAAATGAAAAGAAAAATAGAACCACAAGTGCAAGAAAAAAAAATACGTAGATAAATTAATCCTCCACTCCCAGATGCTCGTCCTTTAACCTGCTCCACATTGACCGAAATGATTGACCATCAGATTAAGTATTGAAGACTACAGAAATCACCATTGAAGATTGCTAGATTCGTTGTTGAAATTTGGGTTTTCTTAATTTAATTAATAATTACTAACATGTTCCAACGCAACCTATCTAACTAAATATGTAATAAAGTAAAATATAAACATATAGAACTTGGTTAAGCAGTTCGGTGAAAGAAACCTACATATGCGGGGTCTGGTCCAGTTCAAAATGAATCCACTAATCAGGAAAAAAAAATACTAAGATGAATCTCCTTGCGAAAACTCTGATTTGCGGAATATCAGATCTTTGTCAAAAGCGGGAATCTCGCCCAACCTACTCTTGGCGCACGAATTACAGCATCTAACCCGCAGGGTACACCCAATTCGACTTATAAGCGTCTACTCTGCAAGGTACACTTACAAGGTTTTTCTATAAACGTCTAGCCCGCAGGGTATGTCTACAAAGGAAATTGAAACTTAAATAACCCGCAGGTTTAAGCAACAATGAAGATAATGAAAATGTCGCAAAAGTCTGAATATATTTGATAAAAGATGTTCTAAAAATATCGGCCAACCTCTCTTTAAATAGAGAAGAATTTTGAGCTCATCAACCCTAATCACAATCAGAATCGGAATCGGCTTTTATGGCAGCTTTAAGAAACTAAAACTATATCTAACTAAAATACCAAAAATCAAATCCTACTCTTCCTTATCTTCTGATTCTCGGCCAAGCATGGTAAGAATTAGACTAGAAAAATATCTCCTTATCTAGTCTTACAAAATCTAATTCTAATCAGAATAAAACTGAATAAATTAAACCCTAATGGACTGTTATTTTTGAACTGCTCTCCTAAGGCCCACATGGCCGAATTATACAGTCCAAAACCAAAAATAAAAATTAATGTTACAATGATCACACTACCTCATTAAAAAAACTCAATGGGAAAAAGAGAATAGTGTTCTTCATAATGTTTTCAATTAATCAACAAATTTGAATAAGTAATCCAAGTATTTGCCGACTTTTTCTTGAGTTCTTCATCATGAAGGCGATCAATCAAGACATTCAATGCAACATCTGTAACCTTCATTCTTGACCTTGTCATAGGTCCAGCCATGTTACTTAGAGGATCACGAATATAACTTTTGAATGTTTGATCAAGACGTGGAATGTTTTCATTTATGGTGGTAGTCGCATCCGAATCTCCATCAGTAAGTGTTGTGCAAATTCTGAATTTTGTTGATTATTGAGTGTGCAAATTTATAATTTAGAAGTGTTATATTTTTATTTTTATTTTGAAACGTAAGTGTTATATTGATTATTGAGTGCAAATACCTGAATTTTATTATGCTGAGTGTGCGGCTGTGTTTTGGCTCTGTTTGGCAGAGCTTTTAGGTCGTTGTGCTTAGAAGCAAATCATTTTTTAGTGTTTGGTAAAATGCTAAAAAACTTATTTTGAAAGGAGATCAAGCATGTGTTTGAATTCTTTTTAATTTTTTTCTTCTGTGTATTGATTTGGTGTTTGTTTATTTTAGTTTTATTGTTTAAGATATTGAACTACAATTTTTTAGAGTCTATCTCATGAAAGACGGTCTTTCTATAAGGTATGGAAAGACGTTCCATAAGTTATGGAAAGACCAATGTTTAAATTATAAATTATAAAAAAATCAGATAGTAAAAGTTTTGGGTTGCATTAATCGGGTTATAAACTTATAACTACTACTAAAACATTTACCTTTCTATAATTTTAATTCAACCCATCTTTTCATTCCATATGCCTATGGAATGACGGTCTTTCCCAAAACTTTGCCATCTTGTTGTGTAATTTATTTGCTAGTTATTGTGATAAATATTAAGTTTGAACTACATTTAAATGATTTCATTTACTTTAAATTGTTTACAATATAAAATCATACTATGTTTGATTCATAAATGATTAATTATTATTATTATATATTAACTTTTTATTTATAATCGTACTCATTTTGTACTCGTACCTCCTAATTTTTTATATATAAAATTCCGTACTCATACCTATACCTCTACCCGTACCCAGAATCATACCGGTACTACTTAGCAGGAAGAAGAAAAGGGATTGACGCGAAGAAAAGAGAAAGGGAATGAAAAGATAAATAAGTCTGGAAAAGAAAAGAATGAACGGATCAGAAGGGATAAAAGTAAAGGAGCTAAATATTCAGAAGAAAAGAAAAAATGAGGGACGGTTAAACAAATATAATTAAACACCACAAGTAGTAGTTCCAAAACTGAAAATCCACGTCCCGGCATCGAAATACCATTGAAGCTTCTTTTAAGACGATTTTTTTCAATTTTAATGTAGAATCCCTTTTATTAAAGGCATTCTAGTCTATTCTTGCACTAGTGTAAAGGTTATATAGGAACAAAGGGCAAATCCTTCATTTTCCCAACTTAATTTGCACATAATCTTTTATTCAATTAAAGTGTTGGAAAATGATGGTTAAAAGGTAGAAATTCATCAACATTTGGACATCATTTTGAGTTGGACCCGAACATATTTAGGGTTGGTGGATGGCATTTTTGGGTTCTCCTCCATGAGTACTATAAAATCGACTATTTAAACTCTCAAAAACGGATCAAGAGTGAATGAGATATGAATGTTCGAAATGTCACACTTGAAGGAGAATAATTGGGCGGAAATTGGCCCAACTTAATTTTTCTCTGGACTGTTCAGAACGAGTATGGACTGCGTGAAAGTCTCTAGAAGTCCCAACCGCATAATATATATATATATGGAATTGCTTGTATGTAATTCTTAAGAGATAAAGAACGAAATACTTTCATATTTTGTGAGATATGTTGTCATAAATAAATACGCGGTTTACCATGTTTAATACGCTGAAGAATATTGCATAAATATTTCTTCCATTTCTAGCAGATTTAATTCGAGTATTCTTGGAATGTTCTCGGATTTGATGAGTTGGTGATTGGAGAATATTTTCCTCTAATTACAGAAAATCAGAATATCATGTTTCCATGATTAGGGTCTCTTAGAGCAGTATAAATAGAGCATCTAACTCAATCAGGAAACTCACACCATTTCTCAAGTCTCTCCATATTTTAAACTTGAGTCTTCTTTTGTCTTTCTCGAAATTTTCATCTGTTGCTATGTCGAGGTGATAGTCCTTCGAGTCTTGCATGAATCCGAGATAACTCTTATGTTTTAATTGTTACTTTCGATGGTTTTATCCTAGGGAACGATGTCCACGACGAGACTCATTCATTTCAAAGGCGGCGAGTTTACTCATGACTCCATCACTTTGTTTTGCTTGAAATGTGATTTATTTATTGTTAATATATCGCTTGTATACTTTAATTATTCGTAATTTAACCATTCCGAATGTATGCCTGAATAATTAATAAAATTTTATTATTCTTGCTTATGTAAAATGCTCGTTCAATTTTCATTATTTAATTTTTGCATGATATAATCAATATATATCCAATACAAAGTTATTAAACTTTAACTATAAATTTGAATAGATATGTAAGATTCATGCATGGTTTCCATCATAAAATCAAACGGTCAATCATTAATGTGGGACTCTCAAACACTCTCACTCACGTGTAGTGGTATTATTCATCGCGCAAGCGTGGAAAAAGGGTAACGGGCCTATCAGTGAGAATATACGTCCATTGGGCCGATCAACCCAATTTTTTTGAAATAAATCATTCAACAATGCTGGGGAAAATGTCCAACGGCAATTACAATGAGTGGAATTGACATCCAATCTAACTAGTTTCTAGCAATAACTAATCAATTGCAAGGATATCTAAATTACATGTTAACCAGCCTAACTGTCTATACTATTACAGAGTAATGATCCCATAAATTAATTTGTAACATCACCGTCGAGGATGTTAACTCATTTCATGTGAAAATCATGACCACTTGGAAGAGAGAAGCGTACCACGCATCAATATCGCTATGCCATGCGGGGATCTTCAACAATTGTAACAACACTTGATCTAAAGCACGATCCGTGTTGTCCAAAATGGAAACACCTTGAAAAACACAGCTTGAGAACAGAGCTCCTCCTAGAGACATGCGATCGATAAAATTAAATCGAAAAAAATTCATCGACATGAACAACTAAATTGAGTGTTCGTCATAAACACAACAATCTAATCTATCAGGTCGAAGAACAATACCGATGTAAGTAGACAAATTCATACTTATTTAATAAAATAAACATTATCACTTGAAAAAATATTGTTTCCCCATCTTTCCATGATCATGGGGAGATGGAGAAAAGAAAATTCAAGAAGAAAAAGACTTTGAGAAGAGAAGAGAATGAGAGGAGCGATGCGTCGCCTTAGGGTTTGTGGCTAAGGCCAATTAAGAGCTGAGGAAGAATGTTTGGGTAATTCTCCGATCAGGCCAATGTTGAACTCTGATACCATGTAAAATTCATGAAATTCTATCATAAAATCAATTCGTCAACCATCAGTGTGAGACTCTCAAATAAGATGTACAAGCAATAATATGCTCATATTAAATATTGTTAGATGAATCGTTTCTAAATATTAATTTTTTAATAGATCGTAATTATATAAACTCCCCTATATTTAAATTTATATATATTCATTGAAATTCGTATATAAAAATAGAAATTGGTACTAAAAGTGAAATTGAGTTTACATTTTGTGCCGTCAAGGTTATCATTGGATTTACATTGATTCTCTCCATGTTTTTGTGTCCGTAGATTAGTAGAATAATAATAATTACAAGGTGCTAAAAGTAGTTTGACAAAGTTAGGATTTGAGGCACCCAGTTAAAAGTGTGCAATAAAGGTAACAAAAAGGAGTTAACCTCTGTTGCAATTTGCAAGGAAAGAACCTAAAAAACGCATTGTCAAACTCCCGTGTTGAGGTCAACTGTTTTGTACATAAAGTTTGATACACGCACAATTAACGTTGTCTTCTTTTTACCTAGATAATTATTAATTACTCCTCCCACTACTAATTTTAAGCGAGAAAATCGCAAAAAATTGTGCTTAATTGTGTTTCTCTGTTTCCCCCAAAGGTAATTAGTAATTACAATCAGAACGAAAGTGCTGGCCTTTATGGTGAGTCAAGACACACCTTTTCACCCTGTTGACTTCTCTGTTTCAAATTGTAACTAGTGAAATATCGATATTTTCACTTTCACACGTGTGGAGGAATGGGTTGAAGCATGTGAAGTGGAGGAGGGGGTGACATCAGAATGACGAAATGCTTGTGTGAGCAGGCACCATGGTTCCTTAGCTAAGCTACACAAGACAACTACCAAATACCCATCATTTTATGAGAAAGGCTAAAGGGGCTCCTAAAAATTATATACCAAAAGAGGTTTTGGAAAGAAATGCTCCATTGCCTTCCTCCCTTCTAAAAGGGATCTCATTTGTAACACAAAATGGCAGTGCTATTAGGGCTCCACACCCCCTCCACCTATGATCTTGCATTCTTTCCCTATCAGCTCCCGTCCAATTTAGTTCATTTCAGTTAATTTCATTTTAAACCAGTTGAATTGAATAAAAAAATTAATCTTGAATAAATTACTTTAGTGGTGGACGACGAATGTCACAATTCGTTTAGATTTTTGTTTTGCATCTTAATGTGTTCTGTTTAAATCTTGTTTTAAACTGCCCTAACTGGCGAGCGGTCTCAGTTTGACAGATAGCAAGGCAAAAATCGAGTGTGTGTGTGTGTATCTATTAGCTATAAAGCGTACAAGCACATCCTCTGTCACCCAACCCGGACCCCGATCATTCCTTATGATTCCTCAGTTGTCGACCCATACCTCTATTTCATGACCTCTATGTTTGTAAATAATATGAAAGGTTGCAGCAATGTTTTATTTTAGAACGACAATTGATAACTTGTTTTTGCAGGTACAAAGATAAAGAGTGAATTTGATCAAAATCCATAGGTAAGCATATAGTAGACACTAATTTTTAAAGATGGCTAGAATTACAAGTTAATGACAGTGTCAAATGATAACAATATGATACACATATTCTTGTCTTCTACAATTTATGTGAGGAGTTCTTAATTCCAAGAATACATAATGAGCATAAAATTCTGGGAAACAAAAACCATCAAGTGCACAGAATTTAGAAGCAACGACAGAGTGGGGCACATATTTCATACCATCAGATTTTCTTCATCTTGATTCCTCTTACAGTATCTTTTGTTTCATGCACTGTAGTGGTGGTTTTTTATTTTTATTTTTGCATGCATTATACTCTACCTACTGTATCACAATTCCACGTGTCAACATGTGGCACCATCCACCTGGACTTTCCACGTCACCACATTGGAGATTTGAAATTGATTTGATAGCTAGAAATGAAAGAAGATGCACCAAATGAATCCCCATTACGTTTGTCCAACGTTGAATTGAGTTGGATTTGATTACATCCTTAATTACTTTGACTACAATTAATGTACCTATATCTTGAAAATAAAGGAAACAAGCAAACCATCTTATAAAGACTGAAAATATGCTAGCTAGCTCCTAGCTAATTAACTTCTTCTTGTTCGATTAATTGCAGGATCTAGCTAATCCGAAACCTTAATTATAATTCGGCAGACTAATCTCGTCCAGATCATCCAGTGACAGGAAAACTTCATCCAGGCATGAGAGCTCCGTCCCATCGTCTTCTTCATCGCTGCAATTTCTCTCGTAAACTCGACACACTACCCATTTACTATAATCCTGTCACGCCAAAATTAAAAATAAAATAAATATATCTATAAAAGAGTCGTATATATAATACTGTTTTCAGTCATCTACATTTCTTACCATTTTTGAGTTTCTCTTTTTGGAGGACCTGGAGCTGCTGGAGCTACTCGAACTGCTACTATCCGACAACCTAAACTCTTGCAAGAGCCAGTTAGTTTTCGTGCCTTCCGGAAGCTCTCCAACGTAGAAACAGTAGGACCTCTTGTTTCCGACCTTCTGGCCGGTGGAGCTGGAGAAGATGGCTTCATCTCCGCCGTATGGCATCCAATACCCGTTTCCCGTTATCCGGCTCTGCGTCCTCCGGCTATAGTAGTACCACTTGTTCCCCTCCGCCATTGCCTTACCTGCACACACAATGAAAAAGAACACTGAGATCGCGTTTCTGATGCTAAAAACAATATTATAATTACTTCATCTGTCCCGGTTCAAACCCCTGGGAGTACTTAATATCTCTATTATAGTGTGGAAATAAATTATGTGCAGTTTTAACGGGAACAGAGAGCTATGCGTACCATCCAAGTCCCATGGATCGTAGGGGTAGAGATCGAGATCAGGGATGACATCGGGGTGGCACGGGAGCAAGGCGGCCTTGCGATGGAGGAAATGCACGACGAGTTCCTCGTCGGTGGGGTAGAATCGGAAGCCGGGAGGGAGCTTGTTGGCACTAGACATGCTAATAATGCGACCGGATCGATGAAGATGAAGAAGGAAGAGTGAAGGAGATGAGTGATTTGTAGTACTGTACTGGTGGTGGTATATATAGCAAGAGAATTAATGGGAGAGAGAGAGTATATATGTATATGTGGTAACGTGAAATAGAAGGAGAAGAAGTGTGGTATTGGGAATGGAAGGTGGATTAAGATATACTAGTTTTGTTGTACGGTGTTGAATTGTGGAGTGGTGGTGGCGACACTGCCGAGGCGGCGGGACAAGAACGTTGGATAGTTTCCAAGTAACGGGGAGGGAACTATGTGTGGATTCTTAATTCTCAGTTCCTCTCTCTCTCTCTCTGTATGTCTTATTTATTAGTACAACTAACTAAACTACTTATATACAATGATGCCGTACCCTAGATGTTCCTGCTAGCCTACATCCATTATTTCATTTGTTTTTATTACTATATTTTCTTGCGTTTGAGCAAGGCAATTTTAGATAGTTTGCCTCGTATTTGACATGTTATATATGTCCTAGTCACGAACATCCATCTATTTGTGTTCGTTCATTCATTAGCTTGGACTATGTGTCCCAATAGTCGGATTGACGACGGACAACTCTGGAGTTCTAATATATGGTTGTTATTCAACAAACGCCATCTAACGTGGTATTATCGATGGCGATTAAACCGCTGTTGAAAGTGTCATACGATTGCTTTGTTATTTACGTCAATGCACTTTTGAAGCCAGTTCTAACGTCTGAATATGTGTCTAAAGTGCACTAAAGTAAACATGATATGATCTCAAAAATGTCATTTATTATATTTTTCTTAGTTTAGTATTTTTAGAAGGTCGACACTATACTCTTTTTCCCACCGAATTTTTTAATGAGATAGTGTGATCATTTTAGTTTTATTATTATTATTAATGAAGTCATAAACTCGGCCATGTTGGATTAGAAGAGTTTTGGTAATATTTTGATTAGTGTTTAAAATATTCAGTGTTATTTTGATTAGAATTAGATTTGGTAGGTTTAGATAAGGTAGATTCATTCAAGATTTCATCCCATATTTGGATTGATTTAATTGGATGAATATGGTCATCATTTATATTTAAATTAGGTAGTTTAGTTAGATATGGTTTTAACTTCTTAAAGCTGCCATCATTCTTTTCTGTTCCTATTTGTACTGGCCGAAGTTTACCTCTATAAATAGAGGGTTCAGCCGAGATTTACAACATCTT
>JAULKK010000008.1:14486285-14500280 GCA_032355705.1 Rubia peregrina
TGAGCTGAGCTGAGCTGAGTTGAGTTGAGTTGAGAAGAGCTGATTGGAGTTGAGTTGAATTTATTGGAGCTGAAATACTCATGAGGATACGATGAGGAACCTATAAATTGCGAAGTTGAACATATAATGAGACATTTAAATGTGAATATACAAGAAATTTTGTATCAAAAAGCATAGTATGCAAATTAAATAATATAATATTTAAATTAAAAATAGGGCGAACGACTTCAGAGACCTCTTAACTCTCTCCATCGTTCACCTTTGACCTCTTATCTTTTTTTAACACTTTTAGCCCCTCAATTAACAGAACTACAAAGTTGTGCCCCTTCCGTCAGGTCAAATCGTCAAGTTTAAGGACAAAATGGTCATTTTCTAATCTTTCATTTTTTTCCATTTTATTTTTCCCTGTTTCCTTTTTCTCTTTCTGTTTGTTCTATTTTCTCCCTCCTTTCCCATTTCCCATTTCCCATTTCCCCTTTCCTGACCCCTTGGCCCCTCCACCACTGCCTCCTTCACACCATTGTCATCTGCTGCTATGGTAAATTTTTCGTCTAGCATATCCCCCTCATTGTCCCTCGTTCAGGGCACACAACCCTCACAAAAAGCTTAATAAAACGGGAGAAGAATTCAAAACACCGATCCAGATTCGGATTCACAAAACAAACCTAACTAGATTTGAATTCCAAGACCAAACTTAGCCATAAACACAAGAACACCAACCAAAAATAGTCGCAAACCAGGGTTGAATTCAAAGTCACCAAATGCTCTGAAGTTTAGGTGGTGTCGGGCGTGTGAAAAAGGTGGTGTCGGAGGAGGGATGGAATAGACGGTGGACAGAATGAGTGAGGCGGAGGGGAATCAAGGGGTGGCGATGTGGATACCGTAAATATGTAAAGAATAGTTTCTGAAATAAATTTTAGACAAAAGTGCATATATAACCCTACATAATTCACATTAGTGCAAACATAACATTTTGATAATTAAAAGTGTAAATAACCCTCGATAGTTTGTATATGTGCAAATTTACACTTTCCGGCAATTTGAGGTCGGATTTTGTTAAATGACAGTTTTACCCCTATAAAAATAATAAAAATATGAAATTTCTATAATTCCCCTAAACCTTGATTTTCCTTACTCTTCTCCTTCTCTTTCTTTCCTCTCCTTCGATCCCTTCTTCTTCCTCCTTCTTCTTCCTTTCTTTTCTCCATCGGGTTGAATCTTTTCTTTGACTAGAAGTGGCGTCGCAAGCGGCGGTGCGGCGGGATTGGGTGCAGGGGTGGCTGGTGGTGATGGAGAGGCTTGGATTTGGGTGGGCTATGGTGGTTTGGGTTTGGGTGTGACGGAGTCGTCGCAGGAGAGAGGTGCGAGCGGAGGTGCTGGGGCGGCGATTTCGATGGGGCTTGGGTGTTTGACAGGGCTAGGATTTCGACGAGGGGTAGGCGGAGGGTATAGGTGGAAGAAATCATTTGATAATATTGTTCTATAAGATTGGCTACTGATTTTCTTATGGCAATGAGTTTGTTGCATCGGATCGGTGCTATGGCCAGAACTCCAGTAACCGACGACAGTTGGACTCTCACGGCGGATGCAGCTTCTCCTACAAAATTAGGCTCGTTGGCTTTTTGGAAGACTCCTGTGGTGGCTGAGGCGAACCTCTGCATGTCAGTCCACAAGGCAGGGGAGATGGATAAGGTGTCGCTGATGTCGAGTCCGGTGATGAGGGCTGATCTCTCTTCCGCGTGCGGGGCGTTCACGCTGGAGGCTGAACCGGCGGCAGAGAGCTTCCACATGTTGGCTGAGGGGGCACGGGGGGCCGATAAAGGGGTGTCGGTGTTCGTGATGATGCGCTGGATAGCGTGAGAATGAACAACGTGAGGTGGAAGCTGATGTCGTTGTTCGTGGCACGGAGGGGCTGAACAAAAGGAGGTGTGGTGGTGGTGAGGCTGGGTGGAGGGGGTGGCAAGGATGTGTAGCGAGGTGGAAGGGATCGGGTGGTGGTGGGTTTGGTGGCGCAGCGACGACCTTGGAGCGGCGGCGGCAAAGGTGGCGGAACAACGGTGGGGTAAAGGGCATTTTTATCTTTCAAAATTTTGTATTAGGCTGAAAGTGCATTTTGGTCATTTTCGGAATATAGTATTTAGAATTATATTTTCACTTATATAGAGTAGTTAGGGCTATTTTTATATTTCGAGTTATCTCAAAATTATATGTTCATTTAATTAAATATATAGGGTATATTTGTATTCCCTAAGTTTTATAAATGTGTTTCGTGTAATCATTTTTCAAGATATAGAAGATGGCTTGTAAAATTGAACTCGTCTAATTAAAGTAAAAAAAAAAATCAAATTTTTGAATGAAAAGAGTGTGTTTAAAGTTTGAAAATTTAAGAAGAATACTTAATATTGAGTGGGGCTTAAAGCATAGGATTTACTGATGATCATATGAGATAAATTTTGGATTTTGAAAGTAAAAGAAATAAATTTTCTATCTGTTAGAAGAAAAGGGTTTTATTTAGACTTTATTAATTTTTTCTCAAGACCGCGTGGTACACTGATGATTTTTTCTTTTATCAAAAGTAAAGAAAAAGATGTACCAAAGAATGATGGATGAATTTCATGGGAGAATATTCTCTTCTATATTATCATTTTAATATCATAATCACCTCATTTGATTTTGGAATAACAATTCCAGTATAACTAGCTGGGGTCCCACCGCGCGATGCGCGGTGCTTTTGATATAAATATAAAAATGTTTTAATTTTGTTTCATAGATAATGTATGAAATGAAAATTAAAATATATTTTCAATTATTTTATTATAAACAATAAGAATTTAAAAAGTAAAAGTAATGATTTTAGGTGAAATTTATTAAATATGAATGGAAATTAAATTATTATTATTGTAACCATTGTAGAATCAATTTATAGTACGGAAATGAGGTAAAATATAATAGAAATAATAAAGTTGTCTTTTGAAAGTTGTTAACGGTGGGACAGAGTAAGTTTATAATTTCAAGAAAATTGAAAAGGATAAAAGTTATCCTAAATTTTCTCGTGTTGAACGTTATGCAGTTCTTTATTCATTTTCATGTTACATGGTTATATTTAATCATTTATTTGATAATTTAGTATAATTGTCACTTTCACTTTAGTTTGAGAAGGTGATAAGTTGTTACGTTAATAATGAAATAAGAAATATGATAATATTCGAAAAGGTTGGACATATATGAATATTATAATCGAAAATATAATCATAAGATAAAAAGCCTCTATAATGATACAAGTAAAGAATGTAAAATATTTAAATATTAGGTTCACTATTACGGAAAGTATAATCACACAATTACCCAATAAGTGAAGAGATATGAAAGTAAATAACTAAATCAAAAGTTTGCTTGCCTAAATTGTTGAAAATAATAAATAGAGAAAAATTACTGAATATGATCAACTCTATAATGGATAAATTTAGAAACCTATGTTATCCTCCTTGTCTTTGATATTGATTGCTCTTCATCTTCATTGTCAAAGCTTGAAATCATATTATGTTGCACGTCTTTATTTCTTCCTCTTGATTTTTTGACTATGTAACAATAAAGACAGAAACTTTAGGTTATGAAATAAATTTTTGTATTAAGATATTGGTTCAAGAATGTACCTTTAGAATCTTTCTGCGTATCTTTATCATGTATTGGAACTATAACTTCTAATTCCGGCATGTTGTCTTCTTCTTCAGTTTCAGCCTTGTCTCCGAAAGATATAATGGAGTATTTTGGTTCGTTTTCTCCTTCTCTCATCGCAACTTTGAGTTGAACTATATAATCAATACTTGCAATTTGATTATTGTGTTTCTCAATGTAATCCTATTATAAAATGAAAAAGTGTAGATACGGTTGGTAAGTGGATAAAAAAATATAAATTAGGTAATGTACCAAATTGTGATAATTTATCAAACCTTTGGAATTTTATTCATTGCTTGTCCAGCGGTGAGACCCAATAATTTTTCCGCATTTTCACCAAAAAAAAGGAAGCTGTGATCTTTCGACTCTCATCTGTTAGGTGAGCTTGAAATCGACATCTAAAGAATAAAAGTTAACTTGTTATGACATCCATTGTATGTATTAATACATAGTAGATATTATAAAAAATGCATATACTACTAATATACTAATATCACGAAAAGAAAGGCTAACATGCATGAGGGAAATTAACACAAGTCATAGAGAAGGATGAGCAGTGCATCTACTGTAATAATAATACTACTGTAATAATAATCTATTTTACAGATTTCTATAATTATTCTTGTTCTTCTTCAATGAAACTCAGAATTCAACAAAGCAACATTTCGTTATTACCACCTCTCCATTATTTCAAACCAAGTAGGGAGTATTTAACATATTTGCGGCGATCCCTATTATTATCACAATGACTCTACCAATATCAAAGATCTTATTACTTAGTCGGTGCTTAGCAGAACTGAATCTGAATGACATACCAATTACTTAGTCAAGTGGGTAGGAATGGTTTGATGTTGCTCACCTTTCAATGAAGTAAACAGTAAGGTGAAGTTAAAAATCCTACCAGCAATCTTATGTAAACAAATTGGGCATTCAACTTGCCACGAAACAAACTTTACATACTGAAAGAGAATAATCCAGATTGGACTCACATTGAATATAAAATGCATAGCTATCATCAAATTCATTCCAGTTTTCAATGGCAACATTATCCTCTACACCAAAGCAATACTAAGAAAGGAAGAATACAACCTTATTGTTCCGCAAAACCAATGTTCAAAAAAAAGAAAAAGGGGGCAACAACGGAAAGTACCGTGGAAAAACATAGTAAAAGGGGAAAAATAATCAGAAAGATACCTTGGTGCTGGATTTTTTTTCTTCACAGATATTGCATTTGAATTCAAAGTTGTAGGATGCGGTTGTAGCACTGAAACACTTCTGACATGCCATGTAGTGATAGTTTTGTAGTATATCTTTGAAAAGAATTCTCACTCTTGTTGTAACCACCTAAAAGATATACATCAAAAAGTTTCTGTAACTATAGGTGATCGATAAATTATAAATTTGAGGTACAATTAAATTTTTTTACCTTTTGATGAGCCTTGATATTTGCAACTTTAGTGTAAATTGTGTCCTCGTTGATGGGTATTGCAAATCTTTGTCCTTGTTTTAATTTAAAAGGATTTTCAATTGTAGTTGCAATTTCTTTTCTATTTTGTTGTGCCCTGAAATATTTGTGACACGTAAAGAGTATGATAGACGTACAAATGTAATTATAATATATAAATTTGAAATCAACATATAAGATGTAAAAAATAAAGGATGTGGTGTTACCATTTTTTTAATTGAATGGATTGTTTGTCCTGATCATCAATCATGAGTGATGTTCGATAGTTTGTTGTAACCTCTATATATATTAAGATTAGAAATTAGAATATATATATATATATAATAGTTAATCCAATAAAATATTGATTAAGAGAGAATAATAATAATATTAATGGAGTAATTAAAAGTTAATTACCATTGAAGCAATCAATAGCTAGGCGTCTACCGATTAAAATTGACATTGATTTGATATTTTGAACCAAGAGCTTTCCTTCAGTGTGTAGGAATTCTTCCCACATCGATAAGACAAGTGTTTGAAATCTGAAATTAAAAAGATATTTTATCAGTAATAATATTTGTAATATTTTTGTAATAAAATTGTACCAGATTTTGGGAAGTATTACTTGTCGTTCATTAAAATGAACTTTTGCACATCTCTTTGTCCTCTTCTGGTTGTAGCTTTGCGAATGGGTAGATATTTTACCACCGCTCCTATAACATCTATAATATGAAAAGGACATATGTTAATGATGATGTCTACTCATGTTAGTTCTTCTATGTTAGAGGAAAGAATATTTTGATTAAAATATAAAGTAAAGAACAATTTATAACATAAAGAAAAGTTCTTAAAAAATCAATCATGTAATTTGACGAATAAAGAAAAGTTTACCTATTGTTTGATTAGGAGTGCCTAGGTAGTCAACAATTTTGTCAACAGGTACATATTCATGTTGAACTTGACTAATTTGATTTTCCTCTTGTAGTTCTTCAATGACAGTGCTTGTGTCAATCACCCATTGCATTTTTATCCCTTCACTCCTATATCTCTCCTCTATCTCTCTAGTGTCTACATCGAAGATCTTATATTTTTTGTGCAGCTGCAATTTGCTACTCATGGTTAGCTATGTTTTGTTGAACATTATACCTTCAACCTTTGCACCCTATGAAAAGAAAATGAAATATATGAACGAGATGGGAAAATTATAAGATAATAAGGTAGTGTTGGATCATATTTGTGATAAAGTGAAAACCAACATAAACAAACCAATTATGGCTGAATCACTATTTCATAGCCAATTGATAACAGCATTAGTACTCCGTCTCATTATTTCATAACTAATAAGAGCTTCATTTCGGAAATTATCTTCACCTATTCTACTTCTGATCTCCAGATCGCTTCATTTCTAGAGATCACTCAACTCCAACCAGTATCTCTAATGTAAAGTCCCCGCACAATCTTGAAGAGCACGCGAATTATTGTCTTATACTGGCCTAAGATTTCAGTTTGTGGCAACAGCTCATACAATGAGCATATACTAGTACATAAACTTAGCGCATAAACGGATGGCAGCAACATAGATATTTTCAAACAATTCATCAATCATTAACAAATAGGACAGAACATAGGCAAACGTAGGAATATTACAAGCTGCTCTACGAATTGGGAGAGTAAGGAACCATGGATCGAATATTACCTCCAAAGCTTATTTACACTTTCAACAATCCAATAAGCCTCATACTTTGCTCAGAGATCTCTCCATTAACAACGCTTCCGCTGCTCTCCTCCCAGAGACCAAAGCTCCATCGAATGTAGCACTGGTCATGTAATCACCACATATGTACAACCCCGGTTTGATCCTCGGATCCTTCATCAGATCAGTAGGAGGGCCTTGATTGGGCTGAGAAAATTTTACCTTATACATCTTCAAATACCTCCACGACCCGACCACCGCCTCCCCAAACCAACCCGAAAGCTCCTCCACCACTCGATTCACCAAATCCTCTAACTGCAACATCATCCAACAACCCGATTAGCGACACACCAGAGCCTTCCCAGGGGGTCCATAAGACGGAGCTACATTGGTAGCGAAGAACATGCTCACTATCCCTTTTCCAGACCCGTTGAGAAACAAAACCGGGTCCCGAACTGGGATCTTATCCGGATCCGTGGAGAAATACAGGCAGACAGTGCTCCGGACGGGTACTTTCACATGGATCGGAGTGTTTGAATTTCCCGCCAAAAGCTTAACCGCCTGAAACTCCTCAACCGCCACGACTACCTCGTTCGTCACCTCCTCTCCGGTTTCCAGTCTCACCGTAAAGCTCGAAACGTCGTCGTTGGAGGTAATGGAAGTGGCTCTGGAGTTGAGGAAGATTGATCCGGGAACCAATTTGCCCGCCAACTGGTTCAGAATTGCGGAAATGCCATTGGCGGGAAGCGTATTCTACCCCAGGGCAAGACATTTGAAGATGAAGTTGAAGAGACGCGACGTCGTTTGGAGCTCGGTGTCGAAGAAAATCCCTCCGAAAAACGGGCGAAAAAACCGGTCGAGTTTAGACTCCGAGAACCCAATCTTCCTCAGCAAGTCAACCGTGCGGGTCTCCGGCGAAGTCAGAATCTCGTCGTCGGACATAGTCAAAACCCTAATCCGGGTCAATCCGATCAGAATTTTGTCCACAACTGTTCCGATAGGGTTTGCGAGGGATCCTAACGAGTCGGAGAAGTGGCGGATGGGGTCCGCCACGGTGTGGAAGCCGCTGCCGTAGTAAACCTTAGCTCCGGCGTAAAATGTCTGGAGATTCAGAGCGGAGTAATCCAAAAGCTTCTGAGCTTCCGGATACGCCGTGATGAATATATGGAAGCCACGGTCGAGAACAAAGCCATCGACGATGTCGATTCGGACGAGTTCCCCGACGGCGTCGGAAGCTTCGAGGATGACGTAAGGGACGCCTTCGGCCTGGAGCCGAGTGGCGGCAGCTAGTCCGGCAAGGCCAGCGCCGATGACAATGACGCCAGTCTTCTTTGGGAAGGGAGATGGAGAAGACGGTTTCTGATTGTATAAGGGAGAGTCTAGAGATATCTGCGAGGCAACATTGAATCGCCTGTGAGAATAGGAGGACGGTTTCGCCCTCAGGAAGCTGCACGAGGCGGCGGAGGAGGAAATTAACGACGAGGTAACTGCCACCACCATTGCCATGGATGGTCCTTCACTGTCATGGAAGCTCACTCAATCATCCATATTTTTTGGATAGGCCTTATCCATCACCATATCTCTGGTTTTCTGACGATGGAGACATGTTTTTCTCTCTTTAACAATGACACTTTTTTTTGGATTGTTTCTTTTATATTGGCACACTTCACATTTTTGGTAAGATTCCTTCAATTTCATCCACTCATTCTATTTTTTACCTTCTACATTCAATTTCATCCACTCATTTTCTTCTTCTAAATCCAATCACCTACACATAGTGTGTCATTCTTAAAGAAACGGAGGAATTATTTATTATTTCGAGTTCAAATAATATCAATTACACCAATTTCCCCACAAATTATAATGCACATTGTGACAAATATGTCATTCACAGGTGACGCATGAAAAAATAAGCAAGAGTTTGAAAGAGTGAAAAAACTAATTCGTGTTTAGAAGAGATAAAGTACAAGTACAATCTCGAGTTTTAGAGAGAAAAGTGCAAGCAGTTGGCACGAGCAAGCTCGAGTTTTGGAAGAGAGGAAGAACATTCAGAGTCAGAAACAGAGTCTGCGGCAATGAAGCTTAATGTTTTGCACTACAATCATCAAAGTTACTGAAGCAGAGGAAAATTTTAAAAATGGCAAATGGTGACCAATATTCTACATCCTAACTGGACCTGCAAACCTCTAATTATGGCTTGGACATGACCTCGTGTGAAATCAATTGCTCATGGATGTGTCTGAATTTCTCCTTCAGCCGTTTTATCTGCAAGTCATTACAACGTTACATATGTAAATTAAGAGAAGTAGAGAAGAGTGGATGGAAGATAAGTACCCGTCTAAGTTCCACTTCTGTACTGCGCTTCTGCTGTCCCAGCGAATGGCGAAGATTAGCAATGTCGAAGACATTGTCCAGATCATCTTCAAATGCTGATTCCAGATCCTCCCGAATGAGGGCAGGTAACTTATCAACCACTGGCATTAGGAGGAAACAGTTGAACTGCCAAACGAGAAGCCACATTAGAAGATCAGCACGTGCTTTGCTACGACGAGCACTAAAAGGGATTCTTTTGACATACCTTCAGCTCCGCAGATGCCAAAAAATACTCTCGTATCCCATGAAAAATTTGTTGAACTAAAGCATATACGATCCTTTCAGAAGAAGGGGCGAGCCTTCTATTCCAAAGAGTGCTATCTAAAAGGTCAGCCAATCTTGTCTCTGTAGTCTGGACACTTGCATTTGACTCATTCCCCAAAGCCAAATGGCTGAGCTTAACGTCCGGTTTTGGTTTACTCTCTTGCTTATCCCCATTCATAGAAAGAGATGACAGCTCTTGAGAAAGGCCACCTATCGTTGCAGACTGTTCTGATCCACCAAATGAGTCTAGGAATTGACGAAGTCCAGCTCGATTCTGTAAATTGAAATAACACCGCATGTGCATAAGGAAAGGAAATAGCGGGGGAAAAACAACCGGGCAATGCGGATTATAAATCACACAGAAAAGTAGATGGTTCTGACTGAAACCACATTTTCATTGAAAAGGTGAATAGAAAATTTTATACATATGGCACTAGAGAATATAAAATGAAAGAATTGGTAGCTTCAGTAAATAACTTGTCAAACCTTATTGTGGAGGGACCATGACACATAGCGTGTGGTGCTGACTAGATCTTCCATACATCTGAACATGAAGAAGCATCATGAGAATGATTTTAGTTAGCAGTAAGAGCTTGCATGCAGCCTAAAGTCCCAGGTTGTAGAAACTGTTCTCACAAAAAAATACATAAAAGGCTGCATTCATAGCCCTAAACAGCATGATGGCCCTGACCCTTCTCAGGAGTGTGCATATGCTAAGATTTCCATATACTTGCTACCCTTCTTTAAGATTGCTTAAAAGTTAAAAACTCAATACAAAATTCATTGATCCACACATAAAACAAAAGAAAAGGGACTGTAAGTCCTATAATGTCTGCCTAGGAGTGAGGATAAGATCAGATATGGAATGATAAGGTCATCAACCCCAGAAAAATATAAACAGACAAGAGAAGACAAATATTTAAGACCAAGATCATAGTGAATAGCTCAAATAATGAAATTGCACAGCAGGTGCAATCCATAAGCTACTCACATGAACAACTAAAAATCAGTGAATCTTCTTTGCAGGCTTGAAATTACAAGTTCAAAAAAGAAAAAGTGGTTAAACTAACTGAGTATTCTGTTCTATTCAAGAATATGAGAGATGAGTTTCAGATGTATGCATAGAAAATTCCCTGGGAAGTGATGAAAATGCATATGGCATAGGCAGTCTTAAGTCTTACAAATTAGAGCTCATTTTCAGTAATGTTATTTTATCCAAGACATTTCAAAGGAGAATCTCAACCTTAGAGTGATCTTCTAAATAATACTAATAGGCTTGTTTAAACTTGCTAAGACAGGCGACTGAAACATAAGAAACTGATAGAAACAAAGTAGTTTACTTTTCACGGCATGATCTTTCAGTGGTTTCTGCAAAATTGTTGAAGGCTGAGGCAATGCGTCTCAGAAAAACTTCGTGACCACTAAGATATTCACCATCTTTCTGTTCAAAATAACTCAAAGATAAGTTTTTTACATGTAAAAGGAGTAACTGGTGAAAGAAACTATACAAGTAATAGAATTAAGCTATGATCATCCAATACCTGAAGAAGATAAACAGAGATGGGAAGCAATCTCTTCAGAATGTGCAACAGCCTACTTCCCAACTATAAAAAAGAGCAACCACACATTACATTTATGCAGTAAAAGCTCACATGAATTTTTATCTGGTCATAACCCTCTACTCCTTGGAAGGCAACAAGGTAGAGAAAAACAGTGAATCACCTGATGAAGAAAAGGTTCAAATGTATCACGAGCTTTGGCAACAGCAATTACACAGGCTGTCCTGGAAGTTGAAGGTGGAAATAAATAAATAGCCAGAGGGGTCAATAAGGAATGCATGAAAAATACATCCTAAACATAGCCAAGCCACATATCCAAACATATTGGGAAATCCATGGTTACCGGGAGTAATTTGTTCCATCATGAATGTCTTCTACTCCACATGCATTTACAATCTCTTCACGAGTTATTGGAGGGCATTTGGTTCCACCAACAACAAAACGAAATTCAGCCATTGCACGATGATACTGAGCACCTCCATAAAGACGCATTCCTGCATTCTATCCATATGTAGAAATTAGCTTGGTGAGAAATGGAGTACCTACAAGTCGCCCAAATTTTCTAAAATATCAATCTGGTATAAGACAGACTGAGATAATAGATAAAGAGTGGGATACAGCAAAAGAAATTTAAATGATAATGCAGGATTGAGGTTCCACTGTCATTAAATAACCAGCTGAAGCTTTAGTTTCAAACAAAGATTAACTAATCTGAGAAGGTACAACTTTAAAGAAGGTGATTCAGATTTGAAAAGATCACTCAAGCATTTATAAACATTATTGCAATATATAGTAGGTACCACGGACTACAACATAAATGGAATGACAAGACCAGATACAGCATAACATACCGGTATCAGTTTGTGAGGGAATTGAAGACCATCACATCCAACAAATGCTCCTCCATTCATTCTTTCATCTTGTAGAGTTTCCCCTTAAGGACATGACAGAGTTGACAGTAAGAATAGGGTCGTAAAAATATGAAAACACGTTTACGTCACAAATCTCAGTTTGAATCCAGACACCAACTTTGATGAGTCATTGTGCTTGTAGATTAACCAAGCTAACATCATTTTGAAACATCAAATCCCACATCGTATTACAAATGTTATATGATCCTAGGCTATAATGGGGCGAGGAAGAAAATCATTATAGTCATTCATCATTTGGAATAGTATCCACACACCAAATAATTTAAATTATACAAAAACATTATCAGAAACAAGTACTAGTGTATAGTTTTAAAAAAAATATTACCAAATTTATCTGGAGGAGCAATGACCGTCCCTTTCAAAAGCAGTGACAGCTGAGTGGTAAATGGGATCAAATCAGGACACCAGGAAACAATAGCTTGTTCAATAATATAAAGACAGGGTTGCTCACTGAAAAGTGAACTAATGGAAGCAAATTGAATAATTATTGAAGCCCTGCATTTCAGCTCAATATCGGAAACAGGAGAATAAAAAAATGAAACTGGGAAATTAAAGGCAATCTGGCAATGTCAAGGAGAATTAAATATAACCTTTGTGAGGAACAAGTCGTGAAAAGCACGTCCCTTCTCCTTCAATTTTACTTCATCCAGAGAGCTGTAAAAGTTTTTTGAGAAGAAATTATGACCTGAAAATTCCCGTGATGCTTCTCTTTATACAGTTAATTTCAAACATGGTTTAGTCTCACCCAAACTCTCTCAAACATCATTTAGGAATAAGCTACAAACCTTAGCTCCTGATCAATGTCATTGAGCTTTCTTGTACTGCTCCTATATTCTTTTTCAAGAAGTGGAATTATTAGCGGTACACTGTCCAGGTACCTATTGACAAATATCAAATAATCATTTTCAACTGAGACATCCGCACGCAATATGATCATTTTATACAGCGGATGACTTCCCTTTTGAAACTTTCAAGGCAAATGAGTACCTTCTCTGCAACAGTTCTTCCAGGAACAGCCTAAGGCTGCTAACCCCTATTCTGCTCCTTTCCTGTTTTGAAAGTGATCTACCCAACTTCTCCTGCAAAGCCGCCACATCTTCCATCTCCCTCGAAGAAATAGACTGTAATTTTTTAAACCAAACATAGTTCTTGTTTTAAAAACTGAGTAAAAGAATGTCAAAATCTACAAAATCTGTCTGAAATCAACCAACTGAGGACTATTTTAGATTCTATTTCCAAAAAATATCACTTGTCCAAAGTAACTTTGTTATGTTGAGACAGTAAAACTAAATGCAACTTTCATGTCAAGGAAAATATGACATGAAAGTATGAAACCATTACAAATCCACACTTGAACTGGTCGATGCATGCTACCATCAGTATGAGCTCACAAAAATGCGATAAAATAGACATCACATCTAACCTGCTTAAACTCATCATTTGATCTATAGACTGATTCCGGCCCAGATCCCACTCTCCCAGAAGGCACTGACGTGAAGAATGGAGAATCACCCAGCATGAACCCATCAAGGGTAGATGCAGGAGGTGAAAGAAATACTTCAACATCTGAAGCTCGTGCGAACTGTGGTATTTTGGTATCAAGCTTTGTCGCGACAAGGACAGTCCTCGAAAGCTCAGGATCAATCTAATACAACATTTTCAACAATTAGTTGGCTATTGCCAAAAGAATGGTCAGTTATAACAAAATGAAAAGCAAAACAGATACCTGCATTACTACCCTCCTAGTAGTTGCATTAATCCAGTCATTGCAGTCCTCAAGGCACAGAATAATAAATTCCTTATGCTGCATTTTCGCTCGCACCAGAGATTCCACGGCACGAGCTTGAGCCTGCAATGTACACGGTATTCATCTTCGGCCATAATCATGATAAATGAAGCACCAAAGATTGATAAGCTGTCACGAGGATAAACCTGCAAGGTATGATTCTTCCGACCCGGGGCCGGAGCAACCAGTCCCGGAGTGTCTATAATGGTGAGGTTGGGGCAGTACTTATACTCCACTCTAATTATAATTTCTTTCGCAGAAAACTGACA
>JAULKK010000008.1:14504193-14516102 GCA_032355705.1 Rubia peregrina
TCTTTGTCAAAATACATGAAGGCCTTATACAAGTGGTCTTCTCTTTCCATTCTGTTCATATGCATTGTTGCTGTGATAAACTCAATGTAATCTATTGTTCCGTTTCCATCCACATCAGCCTGTGATAGAACTTGGCACTTAAAATTTTCACAGCTATGCCAAGAATATAGCACCACATAAAACCAGGGGAGAATTTCATCGGTACCAAAATGAATATAGTTCAAAGAGCTACCGGACATGAATGAACAAAAAAGAAAAAGGGGAACAGCATGACCTAACCATGACAGTAAAGCAACAATCATATGTAGAGATACCCTAATGCTTTCCATCAAACTTTACTCAACTACTTATGTTTTGGGTTTTCATAGGTACAGAATCAAACAAGAAATTTGATTACTCATTATAAGACACAAGTTGCTACAAGGATACAGGATTTTACACAAGCAGCAACTATTTTAAGATTTTGTGCAGCCAAAAAGAAAGAAAAAACACAATTTTAGTGTATCATAAGAAGAAAGGAAACTGTATCAAATATGCAGTTAATGCCAGCATATAATCTACATGAAGAGATCAAACAAATTGGCCAAGCCACACCGAAACCGAACAAAGAGGTCATGTTACCAGAGATAAAAGTTCATTTTTTCCCTTTTAAGCAATGATCCTACATCTTCTACACCCGATGACATCCCAAATTTAAGCAATTACATCTAAGAATACATTCACTTGGAGGCTTTGGCTTGGAAGCTCCTTATTGGGGTTTTAAATCATCTTAGCTATATTTTGTTTTAATGTGAAATACAAAAGTAAGGCTGTCGGTGCCCTGATCATATTACTTTAACAGTAAAGAGCATTGCCAAGACACGGAAGAAAAAATGGAAGCATACCGCTTCCATCAGCTGTCTCACTTCTGACTCAGAGAGCTTAGTACCCAATTTCGGAAGGCCAGCTTTTAGCTCTTCAAAAGTTATTGTATTACTATTATCTGTGTCCATAGATTTAAACATTTCCTTCAAGCCAATGATTTCTTCTTCAGATAGATTTTCAGCAATGACCTGTTAGGGAATCACAAAGCAAACATTAAGAAAAAAAGTAGTCTAATTCAAAAATTACCTTCAAAAGGACAACAATAAGATTTCCACACCTTGAGAGCAAGTTTCTTGAGCTTGTTCATAGCACGGAACTGCTTCATCCTAGTCAAGACAGCAATGTCGAGAGGCTTGTCAGGTGCATCACCATCTACTCTCATCCAAGGATGATCTGCAAAAACATTTGCTCAGACCTGCATCTGGTTTGATGATGATAGAACCGAACTTGAAGAAAAGGAACAATAGATCTTTTGTTAGCTCTATTTTATATACTTAATTATTGGTTGCTGCCTGCTAGGGTGGTGTTAATGTAATTGCATCTTTCACAGGGAGAACAGCTACCGTTTGTGCTCATTTTCCAGCATTCATATCTTCTTTTCTGTGGCCATAGTAAGTTATGCAAATACGAGTCCAATAAATGAGGTAATTGTTCCTTCTTTCTGCATTCTAGTGCACATAAGCTATCACATTTGAGTATGTTCACAAACTGATAAAAAATTACAGGCAGACATATAGCTTTTAAGCACGGGTATGGAAAGTGAAATTTTTATAAGGTATCGGAAGTGAAAACATCAAGGACTGCAAAATAAACATAGAAGAATTTCTCCAGGTTCGCAAAATAATCTTAGCTGAGAATTACTTAGAGCATCTGCTGCAGATAGCCTCTCCTTTGGATCAGCGCGCAACATCTTCTTCACAAGATCTTTTGCACTACTTGATATAGATGGCCAGGGATCAGATGAAAAGTCAATATGTCCACGAAGAACAGCATCAAAGATGGCCTGTTCGCTTTCTGCAGATGCAATACATACATAATTCTTTAAGCAGAAGCAAACACTACTTGCAACTAAAAGCATAGAAAGAGGGTAGCGAGCTGATACTGGTAGATTCAAACTACATAACTAGCATGCGAAAATGACAAAAAGCGCTATATCTTTATCAATTATAAAGACTATTATACACTCATGCATATCAGCAACATGACATTTAAGGCCAAGAACTCAAGCATCAAACTGATAGAACAAAGAATGCAGAATGAACAAGCACCGGTGATAGTGTTTTCCGTGCACAGTTTTCCCATGTTACCATTAAATGACTCGAATCCATAGTAAATTGATTACCTCCCCAAAATGGCGGCACACCACTTAGCAAAATATAGAGAATAACTCCAGCACTCCAAACATCAGCCTCAGCCCCATAGTTTCTGCGCAAAACTTCCGGGGCCACATAATATGCACTTCCAACAAGATCTTTAAACACATCTCCTGCAAATGAACATTTGTAAGTTCAAACCATAAATTACTAACCAAAATAAGGTAAAAGCAACTTGTACTCCCTCCGTCCAACTATTCTCATCATGTTTATTTTTCCCAGTATCCAAAATGCATATTTAAGTACTAGTATCTTTAATTATATTGGAATGTTAAATTCATCAAAAATTGAAGCCATACACAATGTTGAGTTAAACGAAACTAAAGAAATTGATCGCGAATCTAAGAAATACCTGGCTTGAAGAACATGGACAAGCCAAAATCAGTAGCCTTAAGAGGGCTAGTCTCATCGGAACTTAAAAACAGGAAATTCTCAGGCTTCAAGTCCCTGTGGAACACGCCCATGGAATGACAGTAATGCACCACCGTCACCATCTGCCGGCACACGGTGGCGGCGGCGCGTTCAGAGTAATGCCCCTTGGCAATGATCCGATCGAATAGCTCGCCGCCGGCGCAGAGCTCCATGACCAGGTTCACGCTGTGGCGATCCTCGAATGCGCCTTTGAGCTCGACGATGTTCCGGTGGCCTGTGAGATGATGCATGATCTGAACTTCGCGGCGGACGTCTTCAATATCGTCTTTGTTCAAGAGCTTCCTCTTCGCGATTGACTTGCACGCGAACTTCTCGCCGGAGCTCTTGCGCGTGACTAAGTAGGTGACGCCGAACTGCCCCCGCCCGAGCTCCCGGCCAAAGTCGTATGTGTCGCGGACGTCCTCCAAGGGGCGTCCGAGCACGCGGCCGGCGCCGGAGAGTTGGCGAGGAGGCGCCGGCTGGTCGGAAGGGATGATGTTGATGCCGTTGTTCGCCGGCGCCGGGGGATTCGGCTGGGTTGATGACGTGGCGGGATGGGATTGGTTAGAAGGGTAGCCGGTACAGTTACCCATTTTTTCGGCTTTGCCAGATGTGTGTGGTTTGGTTGACTTTAAGTCAAAGGGCTGTCTTGACTTGTAAGCTTTTATATAGGGTTGGAGGAGAGAAATTGACAGACGAGGTTGTGTGAAATGACGGAAATGCCTCCAAATGCCGACCTGTCAATTCAGTAATGTTCCAAGTGAAGCGGTAAAATCCTCTACCTTCATTTGGTTTAAAAATTAAAGGTGTAGAAATAGATTGTCAAAATTAATTATGTTACTATCTCCTCCATCCGTCCCACCATTATTGACATAATTACTTTTTGAAAGTCAAATTAAAAAAATTGACTCTAAATATGAACTAATTTATTTATAATAAATATATCATGTGAGATATTGTTAAATTCGCCTTAACATCTATTTTCTAAATATTAATTTTTTATGAGAAATTGTTATATGTAACTAGAGTTATTGACGGTCAAACATGATCATTGAAGACCGGGAAAAAATAATTATGCCAATAATGATGGGACGGAGGGAGTAATATTTGGTTTAAGACTATGTTTTCTGAGTTGACTATCTATTGAATTAAAATTAAACACAAAAAAATAAATATCATCACTAATTTAAAATGTTACTGAATCGAACATCAATTACGTATAATAATCTGCAATCTCCTTAACCATCTTTTATAAGATAAACACATTAGAAACTGCCATCTAACAATATAATAAATTACAAATATAAAAAATAATAATTATGCTGTTGTAGTAATTAACCGGGCAGCTGCAACTAGTATTGCTGAGAAATATGTGGAGGATGGAGTGGTTGAGAAAATGAATAAAAATAAACCAACACAGGCTCACAGCATTTGTTAGTAAAAATAAATAAAATTAATTCTATTCCGAAAACTCATTTGCTAAATTAGTAAGAATTTCTAAATTCAAACTAGACAAAGTCTTGGGAAAGACGGTCTTCCCATAAGCTTATGGAAAGACGGGGTTTAACTTTTATCTTTATTTCATTTAATTTACACTTTAAACATTGGTCTTTCCATAACTTATGGAAAGACCGTCTTTCAAGAGACGCACTCCTACATTATTATTTGATTGAAGATAAAATTATATAACTATTGTGAAAGTGATTACAAGTCAAGAAGCAACTACATTTTTTAAAAACTTTAATCATACATATTAACATTATTAACATATTATTAAAATATTTTTACTTTAGTCTGAAATGTCACTTGACTTTGAGCAAAAAAGCAATCTAATACTATTAGCATTATTAATAACTATAGAATATATTTTATTCAATTATATAAATAGAAAATGGTACATAAATAAATTTCTGAATAAAATAAATGTTTTTAATAATATAAATAGTTAAATAGTTTTTAAAAATTACAGTTATTTTTATTCAATTTAAAATAAAATAATTATTTTACTTTTATCTAATTAAAAAAGTATTTCATTAATAAAAAGAATACAATTATATTCATTCGGCTTCTAACTGAGAACATTTTTACTATTTGCTTCTAAAAAATAATATTACTAGATATTTTATTCTTTTATAAATATATTATTTATAATTAAAATCATGCATTGTGCATTATACGGATGTTAAAAAAGAATAATAATTGACTAAAATTTATTATATAGTTATTGATTAATTATTTATTATATATGTATATCAATTTTTATTAATAGTATTTTTATATAATTTTTTATTTATAAAATTATCTAAATATATAATATTATATTATTTTCTAATATAGAATAAAATATTAATCAATATGAATCAATTAATCCTTGCATGGGCACGGGTGTTATCTAGTATACTTATAATGGTGAAAGACTTCCTGAGTGTCTTCTTAATGTTTAGGGCCAGTTCATTCTTTTTTATGCGTCAGAAAGTCTAAAAGTTTGTAAAATGTTTAAAACATATTTTTGGCGCCAAATAGCTAAGGTACACATCAGATAAAAGTTATGTATCCGACGACTGCATTGGAGAAGAATTCTAAAAAATACCAAAAATCAAAGTTTTAATGTCATGTCACAATGAAAATGAATGAAAGGACCAATAAAACCTTACCATGTGGATCCAAGGTGAATGAAAGGATCAATAAAAATTTACCACGTAGATCCGATAAATAAGAAAAAATCCTTATGCATTGGAGATGCTCTTAAATAGAAGAAGAAACATCTCAATGACAAAATCCCTTCCACTCCCTATAAATTTGTATCCGATATAATTTCACGGCATCTAATTTTTGAAGATCCCGATCCTGAAAAATGGATCTGGAATGAATTTGAATCGATCCCCAAAATCCTTAAACAGAACCGGGTTTAAGTTGTGTTTTATGCAATTTCTTACAAATAGTCTTAGCTTTAGCAGTAAGCAGATAAAACGCTTGCCTTAGCGTTAGCCCAACGCCCTTGTTTCTACAACAAGCCCCATATAAATACCCGAATTCGCTCTTCCCCTTTTCAAAAACCCCCACTCCTATTCTTTTCCCCCGTTACCAATTTGAACTGCTGTTATCATCCACCGGAGCTAGGGTTTATCAGTCCAAAACTCGCATTTTAGGTATATTAGTTTGATTTAAGCGAAAGCTGTTCTTCAAATTTTATCTGAATTTAATTCCCCGTTCAGTTGGAATCACGCTCTTTACGCTGTGTTTATGTGTTTTGTTGTCGTTTGAAGATTCATATGGCTACCTTCGGTGCTACTGCTGCCGCCGGCAGCCACAATCCCAACCGCTCCGCCGAGGTAGTTCGCCCAAACTTTTGCTTTTCAGCTCGCACTTCATTCTGTACAATTTTTTAGGTTTAGTGCAGTGTATATTGTTTCATCTGATGTGTGTCGACTTGTAGGTAGCGCAACCGCCTAGCGATTCTGTGGCGAGCCTTTGTTTCAGTCCCAAGGCGAATTTTCTTGTTGCCGGTTCTTGGGATAATCAGGTATGCTAATTTTTTGTGTTTTTCTTTGTTTTTGTTTTCAATGTCAAGGACACATGTTTAACTCCTTAGCATCGGACTAATTGTTCCGTGTCACTTCCGACTAATTGTTCATTGTAGGTGAGATGCTGGGAGATAGTGCGATCTGGAACCAATATTAACACGGTGCCAAAGGCGGCAATGGGGCATGACCAACCGGTGAGGGATCAGATATAGACCTTGATAATTTACTTACCCGAGTCATGATTTCATTTGATTTTATTATTTGCATTTTCAATATTATACATGTTTGGCAGGTTCTCTGCACGGCGTGGAAGGACGACGGAACTACTGTCTTTTCAGGAGGTTGTGACAAGCAAGTTAAGATGTGGCCTTTGTTGTCTGGCGGTTCACCAGTGCAAGTGGCCATGCATGATGCCCCTGTCAAGGATATTGCTTGGATCCCTGAGATGAACCTTCTAGTTTCAGGCAGCTGGGACAAGACTCTGAGGTGATCACCACTCTTAGTAGTTTTAGTGGGTTCACACCTGGTATATGGTTCACTTATGTTGTGGCAATGAATTGTTTTAGAATTTTGGGCACTCTTTTCTCATTTAGGGTGTTAATTATTTTCTTTTAGTTGTCGTGAGAATCATGTCATGGTTGTGAGACAAAATCCGATTATTAGGTCACTGGCGACAAGCCATAGCATACAGTTCACCTTTGAAGTGAGCATACCATTCATCTGAATTGTCTGATGTATTTCCTGCTGATGTTTTTTTGTTTCTAAGATTTGTTAATGAAAATCCATGCATCCTCAACATGTTTCATGATATTTGGATAATGTTCATGTTACTGTCCTGTGTTCTTTGACCTTGCATCTCTTGCCAGTCTCTAATAACAATAAGTAAGTCTCATGTTCTTGATATTTTGTCCCTTTTTACAGGTATTGGGATTTGAGACAGCAAAATCCAGCTCACGTTCAACAACTTCCCGAGCGCTGCTATGCTCTTTCTGTTAGACATCCCCTGATGGTTGTTGGAACTGCTGATAGAAATATTATTGTTTATAATTTGCAAAATCCTCAGGTATGTTATGCTCTATCAGAAAGGAATGAGACCATTTAGTTTTTGTGTATCACATTTATCTTTGTTATGGTTGTGGCATGGACATGATGGGATTGCATGAAGGAGTCTTCAGATTATGGATTATGGATAAACTAATTGTCTGCTTGTGACTGGAATATTTGTATATTCTTTTTATGTTGTGGAGAAAGTCTACTTATTCCTAAATTGTCATTGCAGGCGGAGTTCAAGAGAATTACCTCACCACTGAAGTACCAGACAAGGTCGTTAGCTGCCTTTCCTGATCAGCAAGGTTTTCTGGTGAGTTGTCACTTTCTTTTATGCTGCACTGTTTTTCTTTACATCAGCATTTTCTGGGGTGGTGTACATTTGACACCTAAAGGTTCTTAATTTTTTCTTCTTTATTTGTTAGAAATCCTCTTTTTAATCTTTGCTCAAGCTATGGGTAAGGCACTTCCTATAGGCTTCATGTCATATATGCTTAATTGTGGTGGCAATGTGTGCCTGCAGGTTGGCTCAATAGAAGGCAGGGTTGGTGTCCATCATCTCGATGATTCACAGACATCTAAAAACTTCACTTTCAAGTGCCATAGAGAGTCAAATGAGATTTACTCTGTGAATTCTCTGAATTTCCATCCAGTAAGTAACGATGTCTATTGTCCTCTTTTACCCACATATATATTTTTAATTCCTTCTGATGTGACCTTTGAATCCTCTTTTCTACTATTTTTGTGAGATGAATATGTTGGAGAGTCCCTAGCTCATGTTGTTTCTAGGACATTCTTGTGTTCATGTTATTTCATGTACATCTAGTGAGATTATTAATTCATTTGCATGATTGGATGAGTCAATTTTCCAAGTGTACATGTGTCTTCCTTCTTTGCATGAATTGCTATATGAAATGTTTGTCATTATACTTGTGACATAGTATTATAATATTAATTATTGTTACTCTGGGATCTCGTTGGTGCTAGTTGGATCTATTACATGAATACTTGTAATGTTAAATATAATTCACATCAGGATATGAGAATTTAAGGATTGCTTCTTTTTTTTTTGGTCACGATGTTGTGATTGTGACTTTGATATATGTAGGGGTGTCAAAATAGACCTGTAACCCGCTGGTTAAGCGGGTTATCTAATTTTAAACCCGTATGGGTATGGGTAAAATTGGTTAGTTGAAAAATATGGGTTGAACGGGTTGGGTTTGTGGGTTGACCGCAGGTTTACCCATATGGGTTGGTATATAAACCCACATGGGTCAATATATGGGTTGAAACCCGCGAGTTTACCCATATAGGTTGGTATATAAACCCATATGGGTCAATATATAGGTTGAAACCCGCGGGTTTTACCCATATGAGTTGATAGATAAATCCATATGGGTTTATATATGGGTTGAAACTCACGGGTTTACCCATTTTTGACCCGTGAGTTGATTGACTTTCAACCCACGGATTGAGCGGGTTTCAACTCGACCCGTTTTGACCCGACCCATTTTTTACCCATAATAAAATGGGTCAAAATGGGTCGTACCCATAATTTTTAATTACCCATTTTACCTAACCCGTATTTGACCGTTCCGCCCATTTGCCACCCCTAGATATATGTATAAAGCTGGGCTGACTTGACTTGGACATCTTTACTAATAATTCAAGTTATATAACATGCCATCAGATTTTATCTAACTTTCCTCTTGTGTCATCCTGCTATTCTAGCAAGTGGTCCATCAGAACCTGTGCTCTAATTCTTAAAGGAGATGGAACATCCTTGAATAAACCACAGAAACCTATTATATTGTGCTCCTCTTTTTTTTACTCCTCTCTTTTGGTTTGCTTTTTCTCAATTTCTTGCGAGTCCTGACATTTTTTGTCAGGTCCATGGCACATTTGCAACCGCAGGCTCTGATGGTGCTTTCAACTTCTGGGATAAGGATAGTAAACAGAGACTAAAGGTAGTTTTCCCTCCTCAAACTACGCTTCTGAAATTTATTCAATTGAAGTACAAATTAGCTATCTTGTGTGTTCTTATTTTCCTGGAATGTAGCAACAGTTTTTCATTTACTGTGTTTCTGCTTTCCCATGTTGTGCTGGTCAGCTTATTTACCCTGTTTATCTTATTATTGGTTAGGCTTTTACGAGGAGCAATCAGCCCATCCCTTGCAGCGCCTTCAACAGTGATGGCTCAGTATATGCCTACTCGGTAAGGTTTAAATAATTTGTTGTATGGTATTCATAAAGCCCTGAGGTAATGGTTAAAGAGTTGAGGGGAGGTGCTGTCTACTTCAAGTCATCCTTTTATCTGTACCCAATACAGATGTAGTTCATCTCTAGGGGGTTTACAGCTTCATTCATGTATAGACTAATCATCCCAGGCATTGATCATTGTCCTTTGTACAGGTATGCTACGACTGGAGTAAGGGTGCTGAAAATCACAATCCTGCAACTGCAAAGTCCCATATACTCCTCCACTCAGTCCAGGTACAATTCCTGATGTTTCTTTCCCCGCTTCCCTCTTTTCTCTCATGTAAGCCTAAATTTAGCTTCTCTGTTTTCATACTCAACTGAGTTCCACTTTTGCTGCTGAAATTCACAGGAAAGCGAGATTAAGGGAAAGCCGAGAATTGCGGGGAGAAAGTGAAGCTAGTAGCGTGTGATTTAAGCTTCCTAGTAGTTGTAGTAATAGTGGCTAATGATTGGGGTTTGTTCCGGGTGGTGGGGTTTAGTGAGAAATTTTAGGAACATGTAAATATGCCCCTGCCTCTTTCCCTCGGTAACTTTTGCATACCTAGTAATTTTGGAAGGCCGGGCAAAATTACTATGTTGTTTTTTGGATGTGTATGCTGTCAAGATTGTAATGTAATTTTAAATTCAGAAATATATTATTGGTGTTCTTGATCTTTGTTATTAAAAAGAAACCATTTTTTGGTTTTTCCATACGGGGGATTCTTATTCTGTCTCAATATAGTTTTAAAATAATCATCTACTCGTAGTTGCTGGTTTCTAATTCAATATTTTCACCCATGAGAGTAAATGTCATTATTGATGAGAGGAGTATATTAGCTACTGTATGACGCATTATTATGCATCAAAATCACAACGAAGAAAACTACTTTCACCGGTTACCTTCATTTCACACTTTTCCTCGAAATATAGAGTGCTGAAACAATTGTCTTGAAATGGTTTTGTTGTGAAAAGTGATACTTATTGCTGAATAAAACTCTCATTACAGTATTCAGTATAACAAATACCACTAAAATACACTTCAAATTCCTGCCTAGTCACTTGCACCAGATTACAACACAACACTCTAATGCCAGCTGCCAACTATAGACAATTACAAATATTACATTCATAAAAAAGTAACGTTACATCACATACAATTTGGACACCTGAAAAAGCAAAAAAGGAAGATATGCACAAGAAAGGCACTGGTGTATTTTGGATGGAAGGATGAACCCGTGGTAATATCATCTAGGGCCGGATAATTCATCAGGCCGGAGATTATACGTGGAATCCGCGATGATCCACTCGGTGTTGGCGTGGTGTGTGTGGTTGAACTCTTGTCGGAACATCTCCTCCTTCTGCCATTCTTCCCACCTCTCTGCCAAACCATCGCCTTCGAGCATTCTCACTACTTCCGACATTTTTGGACGCTCTGTAGGTGAGCCCTGTGTGCAGAGCAGAGCTACCTGTATCAGTTGCTCCACTTCAGCGTCGATATAATTTCCCTGAAGATCCCCGTCCACCAGTGTTTCCAACTTCTTCTCCCTCAAAAGTCCTTTCACCTGGTTGTTCGAAGATAAATACACATTAGGAACAGAAAATGTAGCCTTCACAATCAGGATATTGTGTTTTAGATAACAGAGATGAGTGTGTGAAAGCTCACCCAATCGAGTAACATGACATCATCGTCATTGGCGAGACGAGCAAGGTCGAAGGCCCTCTGCCCCGTGATGAGCTCGAGAAGCATGACCCCGTACCCGAAAACATCAGTTTTCTCTGAAGATTTACCTGTGGAGAGGTACTCGGGGGCGATGTGACCAATGGTACCACGTACAGCAGTTGTAACGTGAGTATCCTTGTAGTCCATCAGTTTTGCCAACCCAAAATCTCCAACCACTGCTTCGCACTCCTCATCTAACAGTATGTTTGCAGCTTTTACATCCCGGTGAATAATCTTGGGATCGCAATGATCGTGCAGATAAGCAAGCCCCCGAGCAGAACCCAATGCAATACGCTTCCGTATTGGCCACTCAAGAGGAGACTGTGAATCAGGTCGCTCTGCAAGTATTATTTAATAACCAGAGTTAAAACCACGGTTTAAAACGTCGCTCCTTTCTAATGAAAATCTTCATCTGATGAATGATACTGATGGATTCTGCAGTTACTCAAACATCGATAATTGTAAAAAAAAACTTCGATAAACCTTACAGCTAGTACCTCTCAAACATGATGCCACGCTGCCATTGGCCATGTAAGGATAAACAAGCAGCCGTTCTGTTGGTGTCATGCAAAAGCCACGCAGTCGAAGCAGATTTCGATGAACAGCCATACTAATCATCTCCACTTCAGTTTGGAACTGTAACTCTCCACCTTGGGTACGCTCCTCTTTAAGTCGTTTAACAGCCACCAGGGTTCCATCTGCTAACCGCCCTTTATAAACCTTACCAAAACC
>JAULKK010000008.1:14519525-14534869 GCA_032355705.1 Rubia peregrina
AGTTATCGGTGGTCAAACATGGCTTGAGAAAATGTCCAAAAAAAGGAGGACAATGTTAAGAAACCAGAGGGAGTATATGAGCTAGACCCTAAAAGTTGGCAAGTAGAGCGAAAGCTTTTAAGTAAACATTGCAAATCATCAAAAAAATAAAAAAAGAATCATTACGTCGCCTAATAAACAATAATGGTTTCTCACATAAGAGAAGTGTAGAAAGAGTGACTGCAGGAATATACAAAGTGTCACTCTCCAATAAGCCTGCTTTAAGAACTTTCATAGAGGATAGAGTGTGTCTGAAGTTGCCGTGCAAAAATAAGGGATTTAAGACAAATTCTGAAAAGGACAGAAACTACGTCTAAAATCAATGATTTCCTTTTTATTCACAAAACATGAAAGTTCTGAAAACATACATGCATCCACTTTTTTATGTTCTTTCTCAGCTCAAAAGCATCAATCTCAGGCCCTAATAGAATTTGGACGTATAATTCATCACAACACGTGGTACTGTGAGCATCACAAGTTAGGTCTAAAGGAGAAGAATTGACTTACAGGTATTGCAAATTTGGAAGCAGACCAAGCTGTGCAGCTAGTTGACCGGACAAATTTGCATTTCCCAGATCCCTAGGAGAAAGAAACAATACAAACATGTTTTCCATCAGTTGGTCAGAACAAGATATAAAACATCAGCTCTAACAGTACATCAAACAGCCAACTTCTGAACGAGCCAGACAAAACTTACACTCTCGTAACACTGTTATCGCTGTTGCATGTAACATGAAACCAAGTACAGGGATTCACAAGTGTTGGATCCCAACTCTGCAGAACATTATTAGGATCAGCTAAATTGGTTTTCAACGCGTTCAATGCATCACCTGTCTTCCACAGATGAGTCAGATATCAACTACAAACAAGTGCATCTCTTTTGCATTGCTGCGTTTCAAAAAAATATTATCCCATAGTAATAAAACAAAATGATCAATCTACGCAACAAAGCTACTAAAAGAAGCTCCTGAAAGCCAACATCATATTTGACACAATTAAATAATAAATGCTACAAATAACGAAACAGAACAAGGCATCCTGCTATTCTGCTGAGTTTAAACAAGACAGATACACACATACAAAAACAAAGCACAACTAAAAAAAGGAAACCGGAATCATAACAAGGCCTCACTTAGGATTCGGAACACAAGCACACGCAGAGAGGAAATTTCCACCATACTTCATGTTAAAAAATGATCACTTGTGAACAGTATCAAAACACAGAGCACATAACACAAGCAAATGAATGAAATTCAACAAAGAAAAGAACGAAAATTGACCTTCAGCATTAGCAGAAACTCTAGAAATTCTGGTAATGATCAAAATTGAGCAAAGAAAAGCCCAAGCTGAGATCGCAGAGACCAGGGAACGATCCATCAAGTTCAAAACTACACCAGAGCTAAACCCCTAGATTCAAACTTCTCATAATCAACCTCTGCGGAGACTTCTCGACAGCAAACCAAAAGTCAAGAACCCTAATTCTTCTCTTACTTTTCCAGCCGAAGACTAACAGTAAAAACTATCCCTAAACTCAGCAAAGAAACTTCCTCCCCAAAAGCTCCTATCGTCATGCGTCCCACATCCCACCAAAAAATAAAGAAAAAGTCAGCACCTTTGGGGGCTAAAACTCGAAAACAGACAAAATGCAGGGTAATTCAGAAAGCCCAACTGGATTTTAGTGTTCAAAAAAAGAAAGGCAGAAATGGGATAATGATCAAGAATTGGAAGAAAATGAGAGGGGGTCGGCTAAAGCTTTAGTCAAAGGTTCTGTTTTTCTTACAGGCACTCTTAGTTGTATTAAATGTACTCTTTATATGACATGTTTGTGGAACAATCTCTTGTACATTATGTTGGTGTGGGGTTTTGATACATTTTTACGATGTATTAAGTGAGATGTTCATCCACTCACCCTCTCTGAACTAATTATGTGAGATTTATTTTCACTTTATAATAGTTAATTTTTTCTCATTTTAGTAATATTTCAATAATTTATTAGTGTATTAATTATAATAAAAGATAAAGTAGCAGTAATACTAGTACTTGTTTATCACCAAAATTATAAATTATTTTTATATATTATAATGATAATGGTCTTACTGTTTGTTTTTAAAAACATCTCACTGTGTGAGTGCGTGTTTTGTTTTCTTGGTTTTATTTTTTCTACTGCCTTTTTTGTTGGAATCTGATGGAGAAGGGAGTCAGTAAAGGATGCGGGTAAAGACAAGGAGGAGATGGAGAAATAAAGTTTGGGAATAATTACTTTTCTCTTATTTATTTTTGGAGGGAATAATTTAATACTTTTTGCTCTATTTTTTAGCACAAAATCTTGTTTTTGATCGATTAACCATTAAAATTGATACTCCCTCTGTTTCTATATTATTTATTATTGATACTCCCTTTGTTTTTAGCGTAATTTGATGTTTAATTTTATATATTGCAACGAAATTCTTAAAACTCTGATTTTTTTTAAAATTATCGCAGTGTATTAATAATTATAATTTGATCCTAAAACTTATTGAAATGAGATTTTTCATAATTGATCTAACCATTAACCTGACTAATAGGAGGCATTTTCTTCTTACTGTCACACTTTTAATATTAATTTCCTTTTTAAATTGTCACATTTTTAACTTTTGAAAATTGGTTAATTTCATTCACTCATCACTAATTGTACACTTAATCCCTTCACAAAGTCTTGTTTTAGGCAGCCTAACCTTTAGGCAGAGACCATTATACAATTATATTATTTATACTAATTGGGACGGGGTTTTTAAAAATTACTTTAAAAATAGAGGACTTCTTTGTAAATATAATAATTATATATAGCATTGTCTTCAACGTTCGTTTTCCCGTTCATCTTCGCCATTCTTTCTCCAACCGCTTCCCAACCGTCACCGCTCAGCTTCCATCGGTGATGGTTCCCTCGCATAGCTTCTTCCAGAGAGATCGATGAGGCAACGGAGCTTCTGAGGTGGAGGACGTCGTAGGAGGAGGCAATTTCAGCGAATCCAACGCATCCATAGCGGTAGCGATTTCAGTGAATCTGGCGATGATTTCAGCGAGTCCTCGGTGATGGCGAGTTTACGGCGACGATGATGAAATTATGTGTGGCGAAGCCAGCGCATCTACAACATCGGCGATTCCAGCAAATCCGGCGACAATTTTAGTGCCTCGGTGATGGTGAGTCTACGACGACGACAATGAAGGTCTGTGTGGCAAAGCTTCCACGGTTGACTATGAGGTTCTTGCCCGATTATGAGTTGACTCTGAGGTTCTTGCCCAAATTTTCATACCCTAGGTTTTAATTTTTCTTTTGTGTTGAATTATAAGTCGTTTGGAACTTGTTTATTTTCGCGCAGGTAACATGGAGAATTTTGGTGATGTGGAGGTTGACGGAGACGGGAATGAGAGAATTGACATCGCATCGTCGACGTTTTCACTGAATCTGTGAGTGAGAACTCTGTTCGACCGTCACTGAATCTATAGATGAATCGGCATAACTCTGTTCACCATATCGGGCGAGGAAGGTAGTTTTACTCTTCTCACTCAGCTTTTGCTTAATCTGTGGGGAAGTTTGTGTGGAAAATGCACGGTGAGATTTAAAAAATTCTTCAATTTCGTGAACGTCTCTGAATCTGTGAGTATTTTATTTTGATTTTGTGATGATGTTGTAATGTGATGTTTGGTCCAGTGGTTAGCACTCTTGTTCTTGAGGTTGAGGTCTCGAGTTCGAATCTCTATGTGACCTTTATTTTGAAGATTTTATGTTCTTGATGTATTTATTGAGGTTTAATATTATTTGACTAAGTGTATGTTCAATAAGAGTCTATACTGTAGTGGTTATTGCTTTATGCTTTGAGGTTAGTGACCTGGGTTCAAATCCCACAATGTCCTTTTTTTAAAGAACTTTTTTACTTGAAATTCAGGTTGAAATATAATGTTTTATTGATGGATACTGATGAGAATTCTGTTTCAGAGCCATGCATGTCTTTTTAATCTGTGTATTGTGGTACTTGTTGCAGTGAACAGTCGGCTTATCATTGAAAATTTGATGAAGGTGAGTTGGATATCCCGTGACTACAGATTTTATATGCTCACTAACTTGCAATTACTATTACTCATGGGTTTTCGTACTTGCATTTGTCATATGTGAAGAAAATTGGTAAGTTTGACTGTTATATTTCATTTTTGCAGTATGGTTGGTTGGTTAATTAGAACTGGCTTTTGGTTTAGTTCTCCCTCACTTGGGGATTTAGCACCAGATTTAGTAACAATGCTCAAAAGTTAGGAAAAAAACCCCAAGCTTATGCCCTCTTCCATATTTAAATACCGCAAATAAAGTAGCTTCACGCAGCTGCTTTTATCTAATAGGCACTGGTTTGTTTAACATTTTAGCACTGATTCAATACTGCTGCTCAACAATTAGAAGAAGAAAAAAGAAGCCTCAAGACTCTGTCCACTTTCAAATTTAAATACCTCATTTAAAGCAGCCTGACGCGGCTGTCTTTGTCAAATAGGCACCGGTTTGTTAAACTTGTTAGCACCATATTTTGTACCGGTGCTCAACAATCAGAAAAAAATTAAGCCTTGCTCTTTGTCCAATTTCATAATCAAATTGGACATTTAAAGCAGCCTCACACAGCTAATTTTTTCTAATAGGTACTGGTTTGTGTAACATTTTAGCACCGGATTTGGAATCGATGCTCAACGGTAATAAAAAAACATGTCTTCAGACTCTGCCCACTTCCAGATTTAAATAGGGCATTTAAAGCAGCCTAACACAACTGTTTTCGTCAAATAGGCACCAGTAAGTGGGTTCCTATCTGGTGCTAAAAACCCCGAACACTATAAGTTTCATCAACATTCCTTCGTTTCATTATCAATCATCTCTTCCGACATAGACATTAACATCAAATACCATCATATACCAAGTTGACTTCTAATACGCTTCAAGGTAATATCATATTTTCAATTTGCCCTTGTTATGATCTCATATAATGGAATCTTGTACTTGGCAATGAATACATAATCAATAGCATTTGCTAATACTCCAAACTTTAACATGATTTGTTTTTCCTTCAGTTATGGTTCTAATTTGTACTGAGTTTGTGATTCTGTGTACGTTTTATGCATATTAGATGATTATTGTATGGATTATCGGATTGTCATATTGTTAGTAGTCTTTACAATTTTTAGCACATTACTTTGCACCCAAGGTGTTTGATAAAATGCTTCTATATCCAATCAAGGTTATAACCCCCAAAACTCTAAGCAAGAGGCCTAGGAAAAAGGATGTTCTTCACTGGCAAGTGAATCTCAATCGAATGAATTTAAGGATAGGTTTGTGTCCGATGAGGCCTTGTTGTTAGCGCAAAATTACCGGTTGCAGAACATTATCCTGAAAGGGGAGTAAAAGCATATCCACCTTTTGTCGAAACCATTAAGCAATTGGGATGGGGAAACACTTTGCGCAACTCCACCTGCCTTGAACCTTACAATCGTCAGAGATTTCTAAGCAAACTTGTGGTGTCAAATGAGCTCTAAAACGGTATTACGTCGTGGGAAATTAGTCCCCATTTCTCCAACTGTTATCAATGAATTGTACGGATTGCCTAATGTACCAAAGGAGAAGGATGACCTATAGACAATATTCAAAGGTGATGGCAATGATTTGGACGTCGATCATTATAAAAGAATCGAGCAGTGCATCACAAGGGAATGCACGAATGTGGACGCTACGGTGTTTCCTGGTGGTAAAAAATTCCAAAGAAATTACTTACACAAGATATGAATGAGTGGTATCATCTTGTAGCATGCCGTATTGACCCAGTTATCATGAACCCAGAAGTTCGCATGTGTCGGATATTGTTTTTGTATGCAATTAAAAATAAGTTTCGTTGAAATGTTGGGGTAGCAATGCATTGAAATCTGAAACAGGAGAAGGTTAAGACACGACCCTATGCCTTCAGCAGCCTCATTTTGTTACTTTGTTCAAAGGCGGGGGTACCAAACTATGATAACGACACATTTGGCCATCTGATGACACCAATATCCGTAGATTCATTCTGCAAGGTCGGACCAACATCATTTGCCCCGTCCATTGAGGAGAGGGTTTCGACATTGGAGGCGGGCCTTCAAAGTTTGCAATTGGATTGCAAAATGCAACGAAAATGGTTTGACCATATGGGGAAAGTTATGAGCTACCAATTCCCAGAAGCTATTAACGTGGTTGGGCCTTTCTGTCATCAAGCGAAAGTGAGAACACGCAGAACATACATGTGAGATCAACGTCACAGAATCGGGAAAACACAGCTTCGTTTGAGGAAGGGGAACCGTTTGCATTACTATTCATGAAGTTTAAAGATTATGTTATGTTGTTATTTCTTAATTCGCATGATATTTTCAGACAAACTATATAGCAGACATACCTTAATTCCTATGATATTTTTGGACAAACTATGTAGTAAAATTTTAAAGATTATGTTTTGTTGTTATTTCTTAATTTAATGTTGGTTGAACGGGTAAAAATATATGAGCACCGGTATATGTACCAGTGCTCAAACAAAAAGGCACCAGTACAAATGATCAAATGCACCAGTTTGAAAATATGGGTTGCGGTATTAACCACTATTTGCACTATAATTTCATTTTTCCAAAAAAAAATTAGCAATAAAATTACTAATATTGAAATAAAAGTTGATAAACCTACAATGCAAAAAATCATGTACTTTGGAGCAATACTCCTGGTGTAAACAAATATGTGGGCCATAATGTAATTTAATAAAATTAGGTGTAGTGATCCAAGTGCTCAAACATGGCATTTCCCATATCACAACCATAGAAAATCCAATTTCAGATTCTGATAATTCCAAAAATCTTAGAGGGACTAAACTGCAAAAAGTAAAAAAGTTTGATCATGACTCCAAATGGAATTCCACTTAAAGTTAATCGAACATTTGACCATCCTAATGTATTTTCCAAACTAACCACAAAGTTGGTATCAATTATAGGCCGCGAATAAATCTTCTTTAACGATCTCGAAATCTCTTCATCACCACTGGACAAGCGTCTACCATTTACTTTAGACCGTATACTATTATTTTTCCTCAAATAACCTACAATGAAGTTCTATCTTTTTTATTTTAAATATTCCATGAAATGGAATTTTATGGGGAGAGTAGCAACGGAATGAGGCGTATTGAATATGACCATAAGACGGGCTTATTTGTAATTATTTTAATTTAATTATGTAACACACATTTGAACAACTAACCCCGTAAACATGTCCATATTCAATGCATAAATCATTTTTTGCTAAAGATAAGGTAATTAGTGGCCATATAAACATGTTCAAACTTTTGGGCAGTAGCAAAATAATTTAAAAGTTGAATTTCACTTTTCAGCACCGGTATCTGAAACTTTATGCAGGTGCTAGTTAAAGGCGAGGGAAATTTTTTTGTTTAAATATTCTAAAACCATATGGCGGGAAAATGAAAACAACGTGGCACCGGTATGTTATATAATGAGCACCAGTTTTTAACACTTACAAAAAGATTCTTTGCTCTCTGTCCAAATCCATAATCATATTCGGCATTTAAAGCAGGCTTACGCAGCTGCTTTATATTACATAGGCAAGGGTATGATAATTTAATTGCACCGTATATAGTACCAGTGCTCAACACTTAGAAAAGAATTAGGCATTTGCTCTCTGTCCAAATCCAGAATTAAATTCGGCATTTAAAGTAGCCTCACGTGTCTGCTTTTTATAATATAGGAACCGGTATGATAATTTAATTGCACCTAATATAGTAGCAATGCTCAACACTTAAAAAAAATTAGGCCTTTGCTCTATGTCCAAATCTAGATTAAATTGGGCATTTAAAGCAGCTTCACGCAACTGCTTTGTATAACATAGGCAAGGGTATTATAATTTTTTGGTACCGGTTTCCTTACCAGTGCTCAACACTTAGAAAAAAAGCTCATGGTCTCTGTCCAAATGCACAATCAAATTCGGCATTTAAAGCAGTCTCACGCAGACCGGTGTGTGATTATAATGGCACTTGTTTCCATACCTGTGCTAATGTCATATTTATATATATTAAATTATTATCACCGGTATACTTTACTTATACCGGTGCCTATGTTGAATATATATAAACCCTGGAAGCCAAACCGTAGTCAGTTGCAACTTCAATGACAGCGGTTCCGCTCCTTCCGCCATTAACGCCATAACTCCCACATCTTACCCATGCCATTACCACCATTTTATAAATCCATCATCTTCCCCATACCTCCATTGCCTATAGCTCCCGTCCAGCTGTCACTCTGCCATGCAACCGGCGAACTTCTCCTCCGACCATGCTCTGTCGCGGTGTTTATGCGGCGTCACTTTGGAAAGCCATTGTCGAACTCCACCATCTTTATCATCTTCCCCGACGTCGAACTCCACCATCTTCATTGTCTTCCAAGGCGTCGCCGGTTCCGAACTCCACCATCGAACTCCAAACCACGACGTTGTTCGGTGGGTCATGCACCGGAAATTTATTTGTGCTCCACTGCCTACCAGACCAAGTTCCGCCATATATAAGGTTTGTGTCCACTATACATTGTGTATAAAATTGTAATTTTGACCTTACATTGAGAAAATTGGAGTATTTATGTGCTAGATTATTTAGGTTTGATGTGGTTTCATAATTTTCAACTTCATGCATGCCGCTATTTCAAAGTGTGGTTAAATTTTTTTGTTATGCCTTTACATTTTCATTGTGGATGTAGTTTTTTTATTATGCCTCTACATTTGAGATAATTGATTGTGAAAATTAAAGGGCTTGAGGTGGTAGATTTATTGGGTTTGAAGTGGCACTTAGATGCAGATTTTTAGTGTTATTGAACTTCATATTTTTCGTTGTTTCGAAGTGTGGTTACAGTTTGTTGTTATGCCTTTAAATTTTAATTGTGGATTTATTTTGTTATTATGCCTCTAAATTTTATATAATTTATTGTGAAAATGAAAGGGCTTGAGGTGGTAGATTTATTGGGTTTGATGTGGCACTTGGTATCCAAACATGTTCATTTCGTTTGTGATCATTGTAGATGCCCCCAAGGGAAAGAAAATAATTCCCGTGGGCAAGAGAAAAAGGGGGGTTGCATCCCCCAAAATTGATGAACTGATCGAGTTTGCCACACTCGTCTTTCCCCTAACTATAAAATTGAGGAACTCGGTGAGAAAAATGATGCAGTGTCATCCTCACTGAATGGAATGAGGAGCCACCAGCCAAAAAGGGTCCCAAGAAAAAGGTCGCGATAGATGATGTGTCCAAGGCTGGGAGGAAGCATGGCAAAGCCTTCGACAAATTTAAGATTCGATCTTGGTGCAAAGAGCGGGGTACAACCACATGCCAATCGGTGATGCTCGTGAAGCAGAGGGATCCATTTCCGGGTTCAGTCTATCAGACATGGTATACAAAAAGAATTGGACCATGTGGACCGCATATTGTAACTATGCATTCGGGACACACAAGCACTGGAATTACGTACCCATTGACACCAAGGAGGAGGCTTGGAAGGACATCTTGGTAAGTTTATTTAATGATAGATATTATATTTTTCAATTATTAATATTATATAAGTTTATTACCAACTATGTGCATGAAAAATAGTAGCTAACGTCACTCATTTTATAAATTCAAATACAAGCGAGCTTCCAGTTTGAGTAGAATTTGACCCATGCACAGCTTCAAAAATTGAAGGAGTTTGTGTACGTCGCAGACGACAACGCCCAACGGAATTGGAAATATAAAAATTGCCAAAAAATACATTAAGAAGGTGGAAGATGGCACAAACAAGAAGAAGATAAAATCGTGGGAGAAGTACAAACGGATGGAGGAAGAGGAGTGGCACAGATTCTACGAGATGAGGACTGCACCTGAATTCAAGGTAACATGTTTATTAACATTCGTGTCTTCACTGTTCAATTCCATTATTAACTACTTTTATCAGTTACGAAATACTAACTGAATTATTATTATTATATGTATAGTGCGACGGCCAGTGACCAATCAAAGAAAATGGTTTACGCGCATCAGACTGGAAGGAGCAGTCATCGGGTCACTCGAGAAAGGTTAGTTGCGAGAGAAAATAGAGGAAGAAGAGAAAGAAAAACTGGCTGCCCAAGGCTTGACAGAGGAGGAAATTGAGCTGGATATTGGGAACATGGACTTCACTGTGGACAGATCATTGGTCGACCTCGAGTCTACCAAGCTGGAAGATAAGACCACATACAATGACTGGAAGGCCAGAGCCATCGCTGGACATATTAAGTATTTTCAAATGATTGGTCAATTTAAAGTTTATATTCAAAATAACAATGTTTACATGTTAATTTCATTTTAAAATTTTAAATTTTTTTAAAAAAATTACGACTGATCTCATAAACAGATGAATGAGGAGGCTGCTAAAGGAACATTGGTCCTGGATTTTGGGGAGGACATCCTGATAAAGGCAACTGGCAAGTTGGATCACCCAGGGAGGTATAGGATTACTCAGACCAACCTCCCAAAAGATGTTGTCGTACTCCATGTGTCCCGGAGCTGGAGCAAATGTGGTAGCAGGTCGTCCCCCATTCCAGCAATAAAAAAAGAACCAACTTGTAGACCACCCGCTGATGAAGGCTATGGTGGCATACCTTGACCAACTAGTCAATGGGATTGCAGTAGCTGGAGGGGTACAAATTCCTACGGGGCTCAATGATCCCAAGACATTCATTGAAAAGGCGTTGGGCCAAGTCAGTGCAGCTTCGACCAAATCTGAGGGTGGTCCAATTGATGAGGAGGATGAAAAAAATTGGATTACAATTTCATTTTATTTGTGTCATCCCTAGTATTTAAAAAAACATATTGTTATATATTTTGTAACAAATATAGTGTTGTGCTACAATGCATGATAGAATGGGGAATGAGTTTCTTTGTTCGTGAAGCAACTAGACTGGTCCAGGGCCGTGGTGGCGAAAGGATTTTTCCAGAAAAAATGCCACAGCCACACATCAACAAGTGGAGTTGCTCGTCTCTGAGTTTGTAACCCTGTATTCCATGCTTGAGTGGGATTGCCCTCTGCCAACCACATATTTGTCGATGTTGGGGAGGCAGTTGGCCATGTCATGGACGGTCCCTAGACTTTGATCGACTAGGATTTGGATACCCCAACTGTACAGGAGAAGGAGAAGGAGGTTGCTCTCAATGAAGACTCCGATAAGGAATAGGATTTCCTAGATGTCCCTGACGATGAGGTATTTCAATTAAGATTTTATGCACATATTTTTAATGTGGTAGATATTCGAAGTGTTGAAATTCTAATAGAGAAATTAAATTATTTCCTTGTCAATACTTCATCAATGCAACCATCCTATTCGAAACCCAGTTACAGGCCGAGCGAAGAATTTTCCTAGATGCTGCTCAAGCTGCTAAAATTGATAATTCTATGAAACCACTTTAAATTTTAATTTGGACAAGTTTCATATACTTGATACATATTTTTTAACGCCTCAAATGTAGTTTTCAAACTGCTGCAAGTAGACTGAGTATCCAATGATGAGGGAGTTCATCAATTATTGCAATGAGGTGGCACCTAAAATGAATGTTTCCGAGAGGGCTATGAATTTCACCGAGTTTTAAGTATCCACATTTGTTAGACCTCACAAATTTGGCCTTAACATCGAGAAAATGTTGGAGTTTGGAGGTAAACTCGGCAATTGTCATAACATAACATAGATCTCGAATTCCTGGCTGGATTTGTGGATGGGGTAAGTTCCAAATTGATCAATTTCCATTTTCTGTTACATAAAATACCGATGACATAAATTAACTGTATGCTAACAGGCACCGTGGAGTAAAGTGGAGGGCACGAACAAGGGACAAATCCAGTTCTATATCGGAAACACGGGAAGAAATGACACCGGTCATGAGGAGGATGACATCTAAAATTAGCTTAACCTCATCTGGCAGACTGTGGTTGCATCGGACGCCGACATTTTTGTGTTTCCCTACCTCAGGAGGTCAGACACATTACATTAGTGTTAACATACTATAGTAAAATTCACCTGAGATATTAATTTGTTAAATGCTAACGCATGTCACATTGGTTCCTCATCCTCAATTATCCCGGTACAAATGATATCTTCACATTGGACACACTCACCGGCGGTATAAATTTTGACGATTACATCGGTACCCAAGTTCTTGCCAGGTATTAATATCCATTAAATTAGACTTCATTCTTGCCATAAAATTTTCTAAGTTCATTTCGTAAATAAAATTTTCCCAGGCTTGCATGTCAATATGAACAGGTGAAGAGGAAGAATGAACCCTCAGCCAATTACAGCTAGAAGATAACAAACATCAACGTAAGTATTCACCATAAAACTTTAAACAAAATATATAGTTTTCCTTCTCACCTTACACTGATTCTACGTTACGTATTGTCGGATTGTATCTTAGCACCGCGAACAAGGAGGTCGCTTGGAGTGCAGCTACTATGTCATGCTATTCATGGAGGAGCTGGCCATGAAAATAACTTCAATTGATCCACTTGAGGTATGAATAAAAAAATTGAACAAATAACAGTAGTTTTGCATACTAACATTTAATTTAATTGAATCGCAGGTTTTTCTAGAACACCAAGGGCAATACCATGCCTACGAAGTCCAGGGGGTGGCGAACAGATGGTGCGAGGCGTGGCTTACTGATTATGCAAACAAGACTAAAAATTTGCAAGAAATTTTAATTGAATATTATGTTTGGATGAGTGATGGGAGGATATGTTTTAACAGTGATATTTCATTCTTTCTTTTATTTTGTCATTTCTCGATTCATTTTTTCTTCAATGGAAAATTTACAATTTCTTATACAGTTCTATGGGATTAATATAATCCATTTTCCCCGTGGTTGATCCGGGATGGTGCCCAAATTCAAAAATGAACCTGTCCAAATTTTTTTAAAACTGAGCACCGATCATTTCTTTAATTTAGTACTGGTGCTACAATTCGTAACACGCTGTACATTGATCTGATACCGGTGCTACTATTAAATTTTATACTGGTGCTGAAAAATGTACCAATGACTAGAAAACATAAGCACCGGAACAAAAAACTACCGGTGCCACAATAAATAAGCCGGTGCTGAATACATAAGCACCGACATTGAATTGGGGTGCCTGTGCCCATTATCTGCATGTGTTGATGCATATGTGAACACGGGTATGGATAAGATTTAGCACCAACACAAGTCATACCGTTGCCCAATATCTTGATATGGTCATGCCCTTTCTGAACACCGATAATTTTGAGCACCGATTCTCTTCCAACTGGTGCTTGATTCCTAGCACCGATATGGTGTACCGGTGCTCTGCACTCTCCAAATTTGCACAGGGTTACTTAGGCACCGGTATGACATGCGACAAAATACCGGTGCCATTGTGAAATACAATTGGGGTTTTTTAATAGTAGTTAGTCGATCTAATAGGAAATTTATATATCCGGGCTATAATTAACGGTTAGAATTCTTATGCACCTCTTTATTTATAGAGTCCGTCTCTTGAAAGACGGTCTTTCCATAAGTCATGGAAAGACCAAGGTTTAAAGTGTAAATTAGAAGAAATGAAGATAAAATTTTCGGGTTGTATGAACAGGGTTATAAATTTTATAACTACAACATGTTGCATAATAAAATTTTAATATTGCAACTAAGACCTTTTACCTTTTATTATTAGAATTAAACTTCGTCTTTCTATAAGCTTATGGAAAGACGGTCTTTCCCAAAATTTTGCCTTATTTATATATCCGGGTTATAATTAACGGTTCAAAAGAAATAGAGTGCGAATAAATTAAAGATGTAGTACAATTCTGTTTCACAAAAAAAAAAGCATTACAAATTAATCATTTAGTGTAATTGTTGTTGGTGGTACATCACATAATGCAAGTATTTGATAAGATCTAGGAGTAGTTAAATGTTGCTGATCTGACACAGATACTCTTAAAACCAAAAGATCGGAAAGGGATTCTGATTTTGCACCCACAATTCAACACTGGCCGCTATAGAAGATTTGATGGCCCCACTCACTAATTTCATCAAATTAAACACTTGAGAATGTAACCTTCATCTCCTCAAAGCCTTAATTTCCTTTGTTAAGGATTGTGCTAATCATCATGTTCGTGTCCTAATCATTGCTAATCTCATTATCTTGCTCCCACAATTTTATTGTATGCCTTACATTCCCATAATTATAATTAAGGCCTACATATGAAAATCAGCACTCTTTATCTGGCTTCCATAGAAAATTTTATATGTTAGGAAAATAAGTATGTTGGGGTGATGACCCAATCATATTTTAATAGGTGTTCGATAAGTGGGCTCTATCACATTTTAATTTCTTTTATCTTTTCTTTTCTTACCTTATTTAACACTTGTTAAAATGTGATTGGGCCATCACCCCAACATACTTATTTTTCTAACATATAAAATTTTATATGGAAGCTAGATAAAGAGTGCTGATTTTCATATGTAGGCCGTAATTATTTTCCTAACATATAAAATTGTCTATAGCTTCCACATGTTCAAGTCATGCGCTAAGTGCTAGAGGCACTTCATTTTGGCTGAAAAATAGATGCATCATATTCTTTCAACAGATATGTAATTTAGTTCAAATTACAAATAAAAAAACATCTGAAAAATGTATGTGCATATGCATACTTGATTACTAGTTTACTACTGAAAACCTAATGCATACAATTTTACTTGTTATAGTATATCACAAGTATAATACGAACATAAATACTGTATAATAAATCTCGAATATATTAGTTACAATAAAAAAATCATATTCTAACATTGGAATAGTTATAGTATGTCTTATTTAAAATTATTAGTTAAGCATTTTATTTTATTTTAGTAATTTGGTAAAATAATATACTCCCTCCGTCCCACTCTAAATTACTTATTTACTTTTTTCACTGTCTTCAACTAGCATGTTTGACCGTAAATATATCTAGTTACATGCAATAATTCCGCATAAAAAATTAATATTAATAAAATAGATTCTAAGATAAATATAACAATATCTCACATGATATATTTATTATTTGTATATTAATTTATGGAAAAGTCTTGGGAAATACCGTCTTTCCATAAGCTTATGGAAAGACGGGGTTTAATTAGAATTATAAAATGTAAAATGTCATAGTTGCAATATTAAAATTTTATTATGTAACATGTAGTAGTTATAAAATTTATAACCCGGTTCATGCAACCCGAAAA
>JAULKK010000008.1:14711067-14723322 GCA_032355705.1 Rubia peregrina
TGTCATTTGCTGCAAGGCGCCCGGGTACCTGGGGAAGGATACTGATATAGTGAGATTCATACCTGAGCCGTGACTCAGAAATGTTCTTGACTCGAGCCTTCATGATCTCCAGCTTGGTAGCAAGTTGATGACGCGCTGTCAAATTCTTCAATGACTTGAATGACCATCGAATGAGGCCATAGAGTCCTGAAACGCGATGGCTAGAAAAGAGAATTGCGCATTCATCAATAACATCTCGAGTATCATAACAAACTTCTCTGACTTGTCTGATCCATTCAGCCAGCTGGGGATCGTCTTCTTGGTTGAATTCGGCCACCTTCTCAAGAAAGGCCTTCATATGACCAAATTCATCGCCGATGAGCTGGATCTCTTGTCGAAGTCCTCCCAGGAGCCTTCCCTGTTTAGTCAGAAACGTCGAGAGCGTGTTTGATGCAACTCCCAAAATGGTGAGTACTTCAGCCATACTATCAGAAAATGTGTTTGTGATTGAGGAATGGATGCTTATGTGTAGAAATGAAACTACTGCCTCATCACGTAGTTGGGAAAAGATATGCATAAATATAAGAAGGTACTATATTTAAAAGGTTGTTGCTAGCTAGCAACGTTGATGAATCCCATGATCTTGAACAAGAAATATATGTAATTAAAACAATGAAAGTGATATGGTGTCATCGTTATTAACTATGTAAGCTTAGTAAGTGACAAATGCCTCTGTCTTTTTAAAAAATTTGAGTAGACCAGGTCATATAAACGTAGACATTCAAGCTTAATCTGATTTTCAGGTCTAAGTTATCTATTAATCTTGCAGCATTAAAAGAACTTAATCATTTCCCTACATCTATCCATTTATCATGATTCATATATGATCCAAAAATCACACTGCAAGCTGCTGTTGACTTAAATTGTGCAGGAATGGAGACAAACTGATCAGTTTCTATAGCTAGCATATTTGATATGAACCTATACCCCTTAAACCTATTTACAGCATATTTGCTATGCAAATCCATTATTATATGAGAAATTAAAACATGGAACTCTTACATGTTTTAAGGTCTTCCCCTATATCCTTTGATTAGTCTCCAGACATGCATCTAAGGTCCAACATAGATGTCTAAACAACGTTCTCTCATTCTCTTTTGTTACTAATATCTCTCTGATCCAATGTATGTCACCATCCCTTCCAAACCAACACAGCCACCCAAACTCAATCAGACAGAAAAGAAAGAAAGAGAGATATCACTATCACCTTAAAAAGGTGAAAAACTAAACTTTACCAGATTTGAAATCACTGCTTATATACCCGGTATTGTCCAACGGCCATTGAGTCGCAAATGTCTCATTACTCTGAATTGGGTTCTAAGTCATCTTGTAACATCTCTCATTCTTTTGTCAGACAGAGGGCTTTCGTTTTGTGGCAAAATAAGAGTAGTAATCCAATTTTAAGCTTTACATAGAAACACATATAAACAGAGGGAAAAACACAACTTAAATAGCAGCAACACAAGAGAGATGGTGCGTAAAACTCCATAATATGCCATCTGGCTCAACTCCAGAGAGGTTACACAGAACAGAACATCATGGACCTCTATCTATACATGTGTTATGTAGAAGTTGCATTTCCATACAATGATACAAGATGAATATTGATCCCACATTACAAAAAAGTTAACCATGAATTTCAAACATAAAAACTGAAGAAAAGAGATGTTGAAAAACAGAATTATATAAATTAGAGAGAATTATGGCAACTGAAAAATATGCGTTGAGTTTCGAGATTGATCGTACCAGCACCAGATCCCATCAAAACTAAGCGTGCTTGGGCGAGAGCAGCAATATGATGGGTGAACCCCTGGATAATCCCCGTCTTGTACCCCTCCTTCATTCTTTCTTGATATCCGCTGACCTCTCCATTCTCCATCAACACGGTAAGCAATGGTCACTTGAAGAACGTGCGAGATCTTCATACATTCTTCTTCAGAGTCACCCTCATTCTCCACATTTTTTACGAGTTCCGAATTCATACCGAATAATTCCAGCTCTTGAAGCTGCCTCAAATGTTCAATACCCGAAGGCAACTTCTCCATTAACGGAAGATCTGCCATAGCTAGTACCGCTACACCTGGCATTGCACCCTTCTCAAATGCCACCCATCTCAGAGCTTTCATTCCCCACAGGACCAAAAGCTTGAGCTTCAGAAAACCTCCACCCTTGATGAATAATCCCTGGCCTCGAAAAGCTCCAGTAAGCCAAACTTCCAACAAGTTAGGAAGATGATGAAGATTTTCGAGCGGATCCTCAGCCAAATCACTCAAAGTCAGCGTAATTTTTTCTAAGCTTTGGAGATTTTTTATCCATCGTGGCATCTTTTCTAAAGCACCAGACAATACGAGCGACCTTTTTTGTAAATGGCAAGAACCTTCTTGATGAGGTAGTCTTGCGTTAAATGGCAAGAAGGTTATTGTCAGACAATACGAGCGACCTTTGTAAATGGCAAGAACCCGAAGCTTGTGAAGCTTTTGGAATTCCACAGGCAGTTTTTCTACCTAAGTACCCTCCAAGACAAAATACTGTAGATTTTAAAGCCTTCCGATTGATCTTGGGACTGGTTCAACTCTCTTCCCACTCATGGATAAGACCTTGAGATGAAATAACATGAAAATCTCTTTTGGAATTTCTTCCAATTCCATGCCTCTAAAATCAACCACTGTTAACAAGTTACTGGATAAAAGCTTGGCTAACATGGCTTTGGATACTGATTTGCTGTCCCCAAAATTAATGATGGACCGGCAACAGCTAATGCTTTCTAGGTTGGAGATATCAGATATGTCGCGATTAAACACAAGTCTACGTACCACCTTCCCTGCAGAGCATCCTGTTCTCATCTGCTCCATAGTACTAATGATGGTCACCATCTTTGTCTCTCTTGACTTGGAAGCAATAAAACTACGCAAAAGACCGTGAATATCAACACATTGGTACAATCCAAAGTAAGTTCCATTGCTGGTTACCTCATTCAGCTGAATTAAACTCCTGTTGGCAAGTTCTTTGAGGTAGTCTCGTGCAGTATCTTCAATAGCCTGTCCATCTTTCTGTTCAACAAATCCTTCAGCAATCAGCAATTTCATAAAACTGTAGTATCTTATCCTGTGACCTTCGGGATAAATGCTAGTGTACAAGAGACAAGTCTTGAGTGTCGAAGGTAGGTCGTTGTAACTTAGAGAAATGATCTTCTCAACTCTGTCAAGCTTCCCGATCCCCTTGAATTCATCCCGGAGCCTACTTTGAACCAACTCCCACTCACGTGTTCTGCTTGTGTCCTTCGAAGCCAACAGGCCACCGATTGCGAGGATAGCCAGTGGCAAGCCTCTGCATTTGGCCACTATACTTTCTGCAACACTGTTTAAATGGTCTGGACACTGCTTGTCCTTGAATGTCTTCCTACAAAATAGAGTCCACGAATCTTGGGATTTCAAGCACTCTATTCTGTGAAATAGCCTTGAGATTCTGTTGTAGAGGCAGAGGCTACATCAGCAATTCACGTTGTGAACATTACGCGATTGCCTCCGTAGCTATTCTCAGGAAGTACAAATTTGAATGCATCCCAAAATTCTGTGTCCCACACATCATCAAACACAACCGCATATCTTCCTCGTCGAAGAAAGTCTTAACAAGTGTTTTTAACTGATACACATCCATTGAGTCCATCTGTGGTGGGACTGATTCATTGAACTGTGCCACCAGTTGTTGAAGCAGACCTTCAAGGAGATTTTGAAAGTTGCAATTCTGTGAGACAGGAACCCATGCACAGATCTGGAAATGACTTTTAACAACAGCGTCATCATGCACTTTCTAGCAAGTGTAGTTTTACCAAGTCCTCCCATACCAAGCACCGCGATTACTTTGAGTTGAGAGCCAACATCCTCAAGGAGTTTAGAAATGACAAGTTGTTTTGGTTTTTCAATACCCACCAATTGAGATTCTTCTACAAGAAGTGCATCATCATCTTTGTTGTGCCTCCAAGTGCCGTTTGCTGCAAGGCGGGGTACCTGGGGAAGGACACTGATATAGTGAGATCCATATCTGAGTCGCGACTCAGAAATGTTCTTGACTCGAGCCTTCAAGATCTGCAGTTTGGTAGCAAGTTGTTGACGTGCTGGCAAATTCCTCAATGACTTGAAGGACCATTGAATGAGGCCATAGACTCCTGAAACGCGATTGCTAGAAAAGAGAATTGCGCATTCATCAATAATATCTCGAGTATCATAGCAAACTTCTCTGACTTGTCTGATCCATTCAGTGAGTTGGGGATCATCTTCTTGGTTGAAGTCTGCCACCTTCTCAAGAAAGGCCTTCATATGACCAAATTCATCACCGATGAGCTGGACCCTTGGTTATAAAATGCGGGATGCGCTAAGGCCCAAAATTAGAATAATGCGCTATGCGATGCGGTCGCATCATGGTTCTGATGCGCTACCTATTTTATATTCAATATATATGCATATATACATATGCAAATCAAGTTCAAATAATCAAAAATAAAGTTAGATTCATAATAAATTCGACCAAATAGCAAATAGCGAATTAACTACCAAGTACCAACAACAATATAGAAATAATATCAAGTTTCAAGACTCCCAAGTCTCAACAAAAAACACATTTAAAAAACAAAACAACACAAACACATCATAATTAGTTCCTAAGAACTCTAAGTTTAGACTTTAGACTTTAGAAGTCGACGAAACGCAAGGAGAAAAATAGCAGGGAGAAGAATAGCAGGAAGAAGAAAGCTGATGCGTTAAAACCCAGAGGCCAGACAAAGAAAGCAGAGCCAAACCAAGGGTTTCCTTTCCTTTTTCAAACTAAGCTGGGCTTTTTAAAATTAAATGGGCTATGCTTAATTGCAAATTTCAAGGCCTAAACGCATCGTTTCCAGGATGCGACCGATGCGCTTCACATCGGATGTGCTCCAACGCGCTCCTATGCAGCCGCATCCTGGGAAAATAGTGCAGCAACCAGCCGATTGCGTGAAGGTAGCACAGCGGAGCACATCGCGCATCACACGGGCACATCAGAGCGCATTTTAAAACCAAGATGGGATGTGTCCTAAAGGTGATACTAAAGTCATTATAGCATTAGTTTACAAACTGACACCTTCTATTATTATAAATGATTAACAATGATATCCTATTCTCCTACAGAAAAAAAAACACATTACACATTACATATAGCTCTTCAATATCTCAATTGGAAGATGGACACCAAATTAATTACCCATCAAGGATAACATAAATATAACAATATACATTGTTCCATAAGTCCTTGAAATTAGTATAAGTCATTCGACATGATTTCAGTGTAAATAGAAGAAAAACTTTACAAGGCTTTACATGATTACACAACAAAATAATCAGGTTTCCTACACCATCAAATGGCTAAATTTCTATTCTGAAGATATACTCATCGGATGATTGAGGTATAGCAAACAAAATGCCGTGAAGAGTCGAATGAACCTCCCTGTGATAGCACAATCTTCCATCAACTAAAACAGCACTAAAAGCACCCAATGGCTCGCCTATTAAGAAACAAGAGAACTATTTATAACATGTGTCTGTCACCTAGAAGTTTGAATTGAAATTACACTCTCCACGAGAGTCTTAAGATTTCTGACTATATAATGGGACATACCATGAAGGGTAACGGTAGCTCAAAATAACAAACTCCTTGGGTATCTAGGAAGAGACATCTCCTTCAATAGCTCCCTCACCTGCCATACCCACCAAACTTATCATAAGTCATACACAAGCCTACATGATTCATAGGTTTATTCCTTCACAGACAATTTGAATGAGATGCTTGCTCAATTACTGAGGGACATGTAGAGCAAAGTGTTCTTAACTTCTTTAGACAACCAAATCTGTGACTTAACTTTCATTATTACTTAACTACAGGTAAGTCTAATCGTAGGCAATAACCATCACCCACCAAGGTCGTAAGTTACAGCAAGCGCAATATTTAAAGATAACCACTGCCTACAAGCTTTACCTAAATTAATCAGGAGTTTGAGGTGCAACTCTCCTTATAAACTTTATAATGTTTGTTTTCTTTTTCACGTCAATGAGCCACAATGTCATTTTTTCAACCAATACTATCTGCATTAGGTCTACAGTCTAAACTGTGATTTCCTCTACCTCATTGTCAAAGATGAAAAGTCAATGCATTAAAAACAATTAAATATATAGTATGTAATTGTACTTTAGCTTTTACTATGTCTAAATATTATTTTCACAACTCAGGCATATGAAGCACTCCTCACCAACTGTGTACTAAGTACCAAACCCGTTAAAATCCAACAAACAAAGTTAAGCAATACTATACTAGCAATATTTGATGACAAATCAATTCCAGTTAAATCCTTATCTCAGATGGTAACTAAGAGATCCCGTGTAACAGCAAATTAATTTCCGTATTTCCAAAAGTAAGATCTTGAGATTTCTGCATCACATACTGCATATACTGTAGGTACTACATCTATAAATACATATGTATGGATCTTTGACAGTCCTAGCAGTAACTAATGAACAAAGTTCTCTAAACAGTGAAAATCTGAGGAAGCTTATAGAGTTGTTCAATTAATCATTAAATACAACATCAGTACAAAAGTATACTATAGCACGTAAAAAAAAGGAGATAGCTAACCTCGAAGACTAGAACTGAATCCACAGCTAGTCAACTGCTTAGCAAGTGCCTCTCCCAATTGCGTTTGCCATTTCGGAACAACTTTAGCTTCAGTTACGGGCCATACAATTGCTGTCTCTGTAGTCAGATTGACACTAGCTGAAGACACTTGTGGCTGTTCATAGATGCAACAAATATGAATGAATAGTATAGTGGATAGTATAAATGAATGGTAATATTAGGGGAAGTAGAAATTTGTCGTTCACTCAGAGATGTAGGAAACTAATTAGCTTGTCTACTTTGATCACATAGAACTAGCCTTAAGGATTATATGAACCTTCAGAATTAGAGAGGAGTTGGTGAGCAACCAGGAGGTTTGTTAAAATTTATAGATGGGATTAGGACTACATTTCGTAAGCAACCAAAATAATAGCACTCCAAATAGATTTGAGGGGTTGATTCACCAGAAGGAAACTGCATAAATTATATTTCCTTTTCGTGAGAATGAATAGAATCAAACACAGAACACATTATGCGGAAAATTTTGTATTTAAACAAAAAGGATGATGCTCCAATAATTCATTCTCTGAAGATGGAAAATAACAATAATAAAAGAATATATATATATATACACATAATGAACTATTCATTGAAATTGTTTATAGCTTATAAGATTGAAAAGATAGTACATACTAAAAACATTAAAAATGAAGCCAAGCTCACTTGATTTTCCAGTATCCGCTTAACACTGGCAGCACATCCTCCACAAGTCATTCCCTGTTCATTATAACGTCCGCATTAAATAATTAATAGTATCAGTTATCGCACATTTGATTTAAAATGTAGTATAAAAGAGAGATGAAGCAACTTACCCCAACATCAAGTATGATGACATCTGATGACATCACAGAAGCATCATCGGCTCCTCCGGCAACAGCTTTGCGCGTGACTCCTCCACCTTCACCGTTGCCTCCGCCTCGGCCTCCACCGCCGCCATTGCCATCGTTTCCCCCGAATCCCCCTCCGCCGGAAGCAAACGAAGCCGCGGAGTTGGGGACACACTGTAAGCGGCAGCGAACAAGATCGGCGGCGCATAAACTTCTAGCCAGGTGATTATGTGTAGAAAGGTTGTGCTTCCGGGAGGAGACGCTGACGAGAATGCGGGCGAGGGGGTGGCGGAGGAGCTGAGTCGGCCGAGCTGTGGAAAAATGACGCTGGAGACGGGAAACGAAGGGTACAGCGTTGGGGCTGGAAGAGGAAGTAAGGGTTTTGGACAGGGACATAATCGCCATAGATTTGGATAGTGGTAGCGATGACTCCATCAGAGCCAACCGATTCTAAGCTGCCAATATTTGGGAGAACTTGATAGAGCCGTCGGCGAAGAAAGACTGCCACTATTTTCAGCTCATACTATTGTAAATAATCACTTAAACTATAGAAAATTTTATACGCGGGGATTTAGGATGTGGGGGAGGCGAGTGTTCAATGAAATTTAAATAAGTGTTAATTAAAAATTACAATTAAATACTTCCTTATTTTTCCTCTACTTGAATTTTACGCTTGTTTAAATCTCATTGAACCCCACCTCCCCACGTATAAAATTTTCTGTTTAAACTAGTAGGCAAAACAAAGGAATGAAATTAAAGAAAGTAGCAAGGAAAAAACCAAATCGAAAATCGAATTACTCTCTCTGTCCCACATTAATTTACAGAAAGAAAAAGTTTGGCTGCAAAACACAACAATGCAAGAACAGGACATAAGTGACTGAATTTCAGTCTGAAAAGTTGAAAGCAGTACAAGTACTACTGTTCCTCAGAAAAGCACTAAAACCAGTTTAAAATGAAATCAGAGGCTAAAAGTTCCCACCGGAACTAATGTTTGGCTCCAACATTTTAAGTTTTGGAGCCAAAATTAAATGTTTCGGCTACTGTTCAAGTCAGTTCAAATTTTACAAGTTTGTCTGTAAATAGATCATTTAATACATGCACAATTCCTAACCCTAACAAACCCTAAAAAAACTCTCCGAATTTTTTAGGGCCAATCTCAACCTCCATCTTCATTTTCATCCTTGAGCTGGGGGCTGTGATGGTAGGCAGGAACTTGACATATGAGCAGCTGAAAGAGGTTGCTCATTTCCTTCTCCAACACATAAAAAATGGGCAAATACAACACAGTCTGCGTGTTGAGACAGCAACAAGGTGGGTTGTGTTAATAAGAATCATCAGCGCAATATGGGCACGAGTGAAGCAACAACTGAGCGGTGGTCAACCAGTGAATGCCGTTCAAGAAGACACAGGCGGTGTGGCCTTAACAAGAAACTGATCGACCTGGATGCTTTAATGGCACTGCATTGAGAGATAGGTGAACCTGCAGGAGCACAACATCAGGTTTACGTGTGGGCAAGAGCACAGTGCAAAGAGCAATAGCAAACAAAGAAATCCGCAGTCACACCAACGATGTTCATTCATGTTTGACACAAGCATGCAAAGAATCCAAGTTAGAATGGTGCCTAAGCAAGCTGGAATGCAACATGATGTTCAAAAATATGCACTATGTCATCCACATTGACGATAAGTGGTTCTATCTCACAGAGGCAACAACCAGGTTTATTCTAGCCCCCAATGAACCAGAACTATACAGAATTTCTCAAAGCAAATATTACATTCCAAAGCTAATGTTTTTATGTGTTGTTTGTAGACCACTATTTGGGGTAGATGGTAATGTCATGTTTGATGGGAAAATATGGATATTAGTACATAGCAGCGAAGTACACAACAGTGAATAGCCGTAAGGGTACCCTGGTTTTAACTCCCATTCAGCCAATCAACAGAGAAGTCATTAGGCGTAAACTCATTTATGAACTCATACCAGCCATAAAAGAAAAATGGCCACCATGGCTAGTAAACAGATATTCATATAAAAAGACAATGCCTCATCCCATATTTATGTGAATGACCCTGAATTTTTAGCTGCAGCCACCTCAGACGGGTTTCATAGCCAACTGGTGTGCCCACCTACCAAATCACCTTATTTGAACATTCTGGACCTAGGTTTTTTTGCCTATATTCAGAGTCTACAATACCAGAACCCTAGTACAATGCTAGAAGGTTTACTAAGTGTTGTGACTGATGCATTTGATAGAGAAAATCCCAAAGTAATAGACAAGATTTTCCTAAGTATACAATGTGTCAAGGTAGAAATAATGAAGCGTAGGGGTGGGAATGAATTCAAACTGCCACATATGGGGAAGGATCGACTAAGGAGGTTGGGAATACTTCCATAGAACATCATTGTGGATTCTGAGCTGGTAAGGAGTTGTTTACAGTATCTCATCGGGGTTGGAATGACTGGGAAGGTTAAGGATCTTATCCTAAATATGGAAATCGATCAATGAAGGAAGAACCGGTTACTTTTGTAGGGTTGTGCTTCTAGAATCTGTTATAGGGTAAACATACAAATGTATTTTGTGGATGTATGTTTATAGGGAAACCTTGTAAAAAGTTTGGATGGATGAAATCCCTTTTGAATGCAAAGTGCAAAAGCTTGTGTTTAAAAAAATATGAATGATATGAGACAAAAACTAGATAAGGTCTAGAACAAACACATAAAAACAGGTCAAGCACACACAATCAACAATAATAAACAAGGGTACACATTATAGGTTGCCATCCTAATGCTTTTCTCAAAACATTGTTGCTGCCTAATTATCTAATTGAACATTTATCATCACAGGTGGCTGTCAACTAGGTAGGATCACAAACACAAATAATTCCAGTGTTGTTTTTAATCATAATCATGCCCCACCTAGTTTCGGATCAGTTCATAGACTAATTAGCCTGGCTACATGTAGTATTCGTACATCACAGCCTCATCATCAATAATGGATCAAGCATGACACACAACACATATTCGACATGCATGTTATGATGTATGAAACAAAATGATATGTTATTGCTCTATTCACAGCCACGGATCATAAACATGACAAGTCAGGTTAAAGTGCAAGTTAAAGACACATGAGCAAGGCTGCATATTTAAACATCAAATGAAAAAATAGATGGTTCCTTGTCAACAAACCACACAATCTTGCACATAAAAGAGAAAAGGGGTTAGAGTACATGTTAAAATGTTAAACAAGAAATAAAAGTAATTAAAAATAAACACAACCTGATAACAGTGAATCTATTTGGGATCAAAAGGCTCAGGTTGTGGCTCACAGCCATCCCTGACAGTCTTTTCATACATATCATACCATTCACGACGTACACGAGAAGAGGCAACCTCATTTCTCATTCACTGTCTATCTTCGGGTGGCGGTTCATGTTTAGGCCATGAACCAGGATATAAGCAAGCCTCGGTTTCATAAAAACCTGGCTCACCATATTTAGGTCTCTCATTACACTTATAATAGACTAAATGATAAGGGTCGAAACCTGATTATGAATCTGAATCACAATCCCATTCGGTTTCAGTCATGGGCTGTGATTTATTTACGGGTTCTGGTTCAGGGGGGTCCTGTGATTCAGTAAGGGGATCAAGTTTGGAGGGGCTGTGATTCGATAGATAGATTTAGTTCAGGGGGCGATTGTGACTCAGACTCTGACAAGGGGGAGAAATTAATATGGCTGAAATGTGTAGCAATGGGTGTATCCCAACTGCTATCTGAAACATAATTGTAAAGTTCTAGTGGTTGTGAATCAAACTCACTTTCGGGTTCATTCAAGGGGGCATGTGTTTCATGCCCAGCCAACACCTTATCACGATGATCCATGAGGATTATTCAGTAGGTTGGGGTCTGAAAGACTAGGTTTCCAAAGACAAGTGGCTTGCTTATAAGGTTTACTAAAGACCAATAACTAGGTAAGGGAACAGGAAAAACAAACCAGAAAACACAGTAAAGCAAACCAGTAAGTACAAAGCAACAATTAAAACAACAGATCGTGTTAAAACCCCAACAAGTTCAAATTAAAAAGCGCAATGCAACGCAGTAAACAACAACACAAATGAACAACAGGTTCAATACAGGGGAAATATAGGAACTAAAAACAGATGACACATATAAGCATGGACAAGAAACTTAGACAATGGCTTCAAGTCGGGTTAAAGGGAACATGAACAACGAACCAGCGTGCAATGGTGAAGAACATCCGTATCCATAACAGGTCATGGAAGGAAGCAAACAATGAGTCAAACATGAGCTAATAATTAACATAACATGAGTTGTAATCAATGATTCACGCAGTTTGGGGGAAAAAGTGTGCCGTAGAAACCCTACCTCAACAGAAAATGAGTTAATAATCACAAGAAAATGGAAAAGAATGACAACAAATTTACAGATCTACGGCATTAAAGAACATACAAGACCAATTTTAGTAGTGAACATAAAAAAAATGTCGACAAAAATTCAATGGTGCTCAGAATCGGAGGGTAAAAGTACATAATACAGAAAAAACCAATACTCCCTTTGTCCCAGGGCAATTTGCTCAGCAATCATGAGCACGGAGTTCAAGAAACACGTTTGACCGTTAATATCTTCACTTACATATAATAACGGTAAATAAAAATTTGATATTTAGAAAC
>JAULKK010000008.1:14779794-14798678 GCA_032355705.1 Rubia peregrina
TGGAAGAGAGAGAATGCAAAAAATAATATATTTAATTGGTAAGAAACCGGTATCGGTTTCTACCACTGAACATGGCCTTACTGTGCATAAAAGTGGAGGGAAAAGTTCAACAAAATATTAAGGGGTAAATACATTTAAAACCCTGAAATTAGGTCAAAAGTGCAAATATGACCCTGCAATCTCAGAAAGTGCCAATATAATCCTGAGTTTTTAGTTTAAGTGCCAATATAACCCAAACTTTCCTAAACTTTGTGCCGATATAACCAAACTCCCTTATTTCGGCATTGACCAACGAAATTCAGGCAAAACTATAAGATGAAATGAAAAAAAACCCTTTTAACAAATCTAATTTTATTTTCTAAAAACCTAATGTAAGAAACCTAATGCTGCCTAAATCCTAAACCATCGCAGCCGCCGCCGCCGTGCCCCTGCTCCACCATCGCCGCCACCACTGCTAAGCTCCGCCGCCACCACATCCAAGCTCCCCGTAACCCTAAGACTTCTCTCTCCTCACCACTGCCGCCACCTCCTTCCTCTCCCCACCACCGCCGCCACCTCCTCCCTCTCCCCACCGCTGCCTTCTTCCCTCTCCTCGCTGCCTTCTTCTCTCCGATCGCCTTCGCCCCGGCCAGTAGCCTCATCCCCCGTCATCTCCTTCTTCCTCGCAACTTCATACCCTCACCACCGTTTTAAGTCATCGCTATGATAAGCCCTTTCAAATCCGAATTCTCTGGTCCAATCGCATTCCCTGTTCAATTGCGACCTTATAATGCAACCGCCGCCACCGCCGCCCCTCCCCACCGCCGCCTTCTTCCCTCTCCTCGCTGCCTTCTTCTCTCCGATTGCCTTTGCCCTGGCTAGTAGCCTCATCCCCCGTCATCTCCTTCTTCCTCGCAACTTCATAGCCTCACCACCGCCACCGTTGCCTTTCCCCCACCCACCTCTAGGGTTTCTTCCTAGCCGTCTTTCCCCCACCGTCGCCTTTCGCTCGCCACCATCGCCTTTCCCCAACCCGCCGCTAGGGTTTCCCCCACCATTGCCTTTCACTCCCGCTCAGACCCCGGTGCCGCTCAGCCAAGCGCCGGGAAATCGAGCCTATAACCTGAAACAATCAGACTCCATCCCGCTCAGACCCATCATAAGAAACCCCCTCAGACCCATCACAAGAAATCCCCACTGTCAGCCCAGAAGACGGTCGAGAACGACGACCTAGAAGACGGCCGAGAAGAGCACAACAGCGGAGGGAAAGGCGGGAACGGAAGGGATTGAGCACAGTGGGAACAGAAGAACAGTGACGGAGGGAGGGATATGTCCCGCGATGTTTTTTGGGTGATATGTTTTGTAGTTTCCCGATTGAAGAAAAGCGGGAACATAAGAAAGAAGACGAAGTGGAGTTGGAGTTGAAGAAGTTGAATTCATCATTTATTCCATATTTTTCTTTTTTTAATTATAAGGGTACAAAGGTAAATTCATTTTATTCTGGCTGTGAAAACGTTGACCGAACGGTCAACGTGGTCAAGGGTTATATTGGCACTTTATGAGATTGCAGGGTTATATTGACACTTTCACCCTAATTCCAGGGTCATTTTAGCACTTTACTCAAATATTAATTACACAACACACTGTTCAATTTCCTGTTCCTTCTCCAAACTAACTACTGTACAGTACGAAATTTTAAAAAGACCAAAACTTTCTCACCAATTACAACCCTAAATCCAAACTTTTATCCCCCCTATAAAACCCCACTTCATTATTTTACAGAATCTGGAAGTCCCATTTGAAGAACATCTGTACCTTCCCATTTTTCAAACAGCAAACATGGTCCTTCACCACTCTCCCCGGCATCATATATGGGTAGGTATTTGCAATGACTTGTGGCTGGAACTGATGGATACTCTGGCAGTATGGACAGCGAACGGCCTGAGCTTGACCGGCCACGAGAAGTTGCAGCCCATGCCACACACATCTCTCTCTTCTGGAAGCCATGTTGATCTTCTTTCTTTCTTCCAGTCAAAACCAAAAACCTGATAGCACAATGAAGCATGAGCTAAAAAGTTGTATATAACTAGGTGTTAGTTTGGAATATCTCAGTGCGATTTATCCAAATGGCATCTTAATCTTGAAACATTGGGAATCCATCCTACATAGCAAGTGGTTTCAAGAATCAGATTCAGTCTTTCAAGAAAAAAGAAAAACTTTCGTATGGTATTAATGCATTGGACAAGTAGTGAGGAATACAAATTCATTACAGAGTTACATATACCACCATGGATTCCATTTACACTAGCTTTTTTAAAAACTGAGAACAGGATAAAAAGAGAACAGTTGGCACAACTGGTTTAGAGTATAAATCGCCGCACTTTCCTGGAGCTTTGATCTCTTCAAAGGTGAGCACTGTTACTCTGCAAATTGTGCTTCCATGGTGTTGAAAGTTGCTTTTTATTCACATGAATGAAATAACAGGATTTATTGCACAGATGATGAGCTCTCATCCTTCAGAAAATACTAGAGCTTGAATGGCAGATTCTCATTGAACACTACTGAAGATGACAACTGAGGATCCTGAATAATGCAATCAACAAAGTTTACCTAATAGCAGATATCAACCCTCAATGTAACAGTCGAGAGAGCCGAGTATTACCTGCAACATCTTGCGATGGAACAACCTGAGCATCCCAGCAATTACGCATTTTCGCTGGAGCTGAGTGTTGGCATCATCAATGGCTTTGCCCATGAAGTTGAGTATTTCTGAATATGATATGCCAGGCTTTTCTTTGATTGCTCTTATGAAGTTATGCGTCATGGCGCCCGCCATGGTTCTCTCGGGAGAGAATGCCTGAAAACACAGATATTTGAGCCTCCAATAGAAAATTTTGAAACGTGTTTCCTTGGAAGAGAGAAACAACTTACAGAGGTATCTGCAGCTTGTTGATGATCCTCGCAGGCGCTAATACAGATCGCCTGTCCTCCACTCGTACCTTTATAAACACCCGACGGGGGATAGTTGCCTTTCCATCGCCGCCTAATCAGAAGTATAAACAAACAAGTTTGTCACAAGAAGAATGGAGCTGATATTTAGCAGGACTGAAACTAGAAATCCAAGGAACAATGGCTTACTCGTTTCTGTCATATAGGTGTGGTAAATCAAGGACTGTTCCACTGTGACAAGCGTCAATGATAGCGTGAAGTACGACACCTGTTTTAAGCGGTCGAACAAGTATTCTGTTGATGTCATTATCTAGTATTAGTCCTTTAGTCTCGAAATCCATGGGACAAATGGCTTCATCGAAGCCATCTGTCTCATCTCCATTGAATTCAAGTTGTCGTAGGCCATGTCCCGAGTAGAAGAAAACCAGCGAATCCCCTGATTGCGAGTCCATCAGCCAGTCAAATGCGCGAAGAATATTCTCTTTTGTTGGAGGCTCATACGGGCCGTCTTCTGCAATTCTACAACATCTATCATGCAAATGTAATAATCTCAAGCTGAAATGGCAATGACAGACAACAGTACCTGCTAAGATGAGAATGGAGTTGAAAGAAAACTTGAACTTCTCAACGAGCATATCACGCATGCTCATAACATCTTGCGTCGTCCCTCTGAGCCTGAATTTCTTGTTCTTGTAAGAGACTCCACACAGAAGAGCTCGCTTCCCTTGGGGTGACAAGTCCGCGATACTCACATAAGAATGCATATTGAAGGAAGAGGAAGAAGGCCTATGACACACATTGCTCGAGATCTTTCTACAAAAACTGCGTAAACCTTTCCTCTCAGTTATGGAACCTTCCTGATCTTCGCAAGGCAATTTGCTCGTCATAGATGGTGCTGGAACCAAAGTGATCCCTCCGCATCTAACACACCGGATTGTCTTAGCATGTTTAGGCACGGATAATGTCGTGTGGCATTTATGGCAAGCAACCGAATGATCCATATCAGCAGATGAGCTCGGCAAAAAGGAGCAGCTGAGATAGAACAACGACAAGCATTAGATATAGTGAAGAAACACAGTAAGAGACATGCCAATTTTCTTGCAAGAAACTCTGGGTGAAAGTGAACATTCAAGAAGAAGTGGAAATCATACGAATCAATCTACGGCGACTCCAAGAAGTTCATCCAGCAATGACTAAAATAAGCAGCTAAAAGGGGTGGAGTATGATGCAAGAAAACAGTGATGGTGCACTTTATACTGGGCAAAATTGGGAAAGATTGAAGCTTTATTCTCAGGTAATGAATTTAGACTCCAGATCTTCAAAATGCTAACTTTCCGTCGGATTTGAAGAATCGGGTGCTCAGCAACTGGACCAGGCGTCTTTCTTTTTGTCCCTCGTTGAGAATTCCCACCCAATAAGCAACGCCAACGGTGGAGCACCATAAACCTACACTTTTTGTGAGGAATACGGCAATGCTTTATTCCCTTCTGCTATAGAACTGGCACATCAAAAGTATGAACAAAATACTATAATCTGAAAAGGCTTCCGGACACCTAGAATATTGCAAGGAATCGACCAATAGGAACCCTTTACAAAGAGAAAAGGAATAATCAACAATTCATCAATTAAAATGTAGAATCCCGGATGAAAATGACAGCAAGCAAAATGCATCCTGTATTCAATCTCAGATTTCATGTCACCCGCCGAAACACTAATAGTATTTACTGATACTGACAAGAGGTATTACTACAGCAAGTTATAAGACATCCCTTGAAAGGGTTCAAATTTACTTTTACTTCATCACTAGGAAGAAAAACAAAATGATACAGTTAACTAGAGATATTAACAGAGCCCTTTAAGACTAGATGAGATAGGGACCTTAACTACAGATGCGGTTAAAATGGCCGGAAATATTATCCTTGCAAGTTGTACACATGTATCCGATTGAGTCCAATTGCATTTCTGGTTCAAACGCTTCGATTTGGAACTCTGATCTGCACCAGACGCACACAGTTGTGAATTCTTGCGCGACCGTCGTGTTCACTTGAGCAGCCTTTGTGTCGGATCCAACGGAGGGGACCGTTTCTTGTACCGTACCTGTATCGCACACCAAATTCATAGACACCCCAGGAAAATCCGGCCCTCTATTGCCATCAACGAAATCGTATTCCATTTCATCCAATGCCAACTCTTCAAATCCAGTCAAATTCCGAAGCTTCTGGCTATTCACACAGAACTCTTTACCTCCCTACAAATCAATGCACAACAGAAACTCAATATCACAAACATCTAAAAGACAACACAGAGAAATCAGACATGAACTAATTCAGCTTCTATACCTTGTTTGATGAAGATGATAGGCATTCAAGTGGCTGTGCCAAAGAAACTGGAGGGGACATATTTCCAATAGGAAGCAAAATTTGATCAATTGCCAGCCCCTTGTTTGCAGCATCAACTCTCAGTACTGAAGACCTACATCCAACATCTTTTCCTACATCATCCTTTCTATGTCCTTCGAACTCTTTTGAATCAGACAGCCCGATAACAGGTAAACAAATTTCAATTTGATTAGTCTCAAAAATTCCCCGACCATCTGCATCATTTGTTCTCCCATCTGCCAATATGCACTCATTTCCATGCTGACTTACGTCTTCATTACAGGTTCCGTCAGGCTTGTCCTTATCCAAAGTGTCTACTGAGTTCATAATAGTAAAAGCTGCGGAATCATGCCCAGTACTGGGGGCAGCCGCCATATCATTTAGGGAAAATTCAGTTGAATTTCTTAACTTGGATGATCTTGAATGTAGAACCTCCTTTGAAGGAGTTTCTCTGATTTTCTGGATATCATCAGGAGCTAACTTTGCTTCTGAACCTTTGGTTTGTTTACCAGAGTGGACAGCGACATGACCATTATAATCATTCTTTTCTCGGAAGACCTTATTGCAGAATTGGCACTCAAATGTACCATCTTTAGCGATCAAGCCCTCACAAACAGTTCTCCCAAACTTGAACCTTCTCGTAGTCTGTTGGTGGAATGACATGAGGTGCTGCAGGTATGCATTTTTCTTGTCAAACACAAGGTTACATTTATAACATTCATAGAGGTCGTGAACTTGAACTTCAGGCAGATTATCTAGATCTGCCAAGTCAACGTCTTTCCCATCTGCAACGGGGACTAATGAGGATGATGGAGCCAAACCAGAACAATTATCAGCACGGGCAACAAAATCTGCACCCTGTTCCACACACGACAAAACTTAATGAACAATACATGAACACAAGATTGAGATCAATCACACAAGTATGTTAGCAACATACGTTCCCTGAAACCATGGCACCGGCTTGCTCAGCTAGGCATATCTGGTGATCCACCGGCTTTTTTGAGCCCTTCACCTCAAAATAGGAGAGCAGAAAAGATGCAGCCTCCTTGCAGGATAAAAACTGCTCCCCATTAGGACTGAGAAAAAAAACCATGTTAATATAGTCTGCTGTTGGCAAAAAGAACCTTCATGAGGAAATCAAACTACTGATCAATATAAATGAAGCTCTGAAAAACATTAACTTTAACCAAAGTCCTGGATTAAAACCAATCGAATTCAGCTCACAAATCCATGAAAAACATGAACTTTTCAAGTCCATCAAACAAGAACACTCAGATACACCGCAGCCAATGCACAAACATTAGAATAAAGATGACAGCTTGATTGACACAATTACCTCACAATTCTACGAATGAATATGACAACTTGAATAGCACAATTACCTCACAAAAGCATGACTATACACCCGGACGAAACCGTCACGCCTTTTGAGGCCAAGCAAGAGCTTCCATCCGACAGGTAAGGCGTCCCCAAACCCACTGGCATCAACGTACTTTCTCCTCTTCCTTGTACTACCCCACCGGCCTTCTAAACCCCTCAAAAACTCCAAGAATTCCTCCTCTGTTTGTAATCCCACTGTCCTTCTCTGCAATTCAGAAGCGTACAACTCATCTCCATTGCTCTTCAGCACGGTGAGATCCACCTCCTGGTTGTTCTTGTTCACTCTTTGCAGTTCCACCCCTGCCCCATTTTCAAGTAAATTTTTTTTCTGATTGGCACCAGCTCGCTCAACTAGGTGAACCATCAGCTGATTTGAGCCCTCCGCCTCAAAACAGGAACGCAGAAAAGATGCAACCTCCTTGCAGGATAAAAACTGCTCCCCAGTAGGACTGGAGAATAAAGTCAAAACAGAATCAACTGTTGACACGAAGAAGCTTAACGAGGAGATCAAACTACTGATCAAGATAACAACAGCTCCAAAATATATGAATATACCAAAAACAACCAAATTCAAGCTCCCAAATCCATGAACAGCATAGTGTTTACATCCAACCTAAACACTCCAAACAATTCTATGTAACAAGATTACAGAGGTACACCACAGACTAAATGCAAATGCTTTGACTGAAGATGATACTAAAATCACGAGCCAGTTGTTACTAAGCAGAGATGGTCCGTCATCTGACATATTGATTAGGATCACTCTAAATTACCAGTGTCGTATTCCTAACAGATAATAAAAAATGGCTCAAGTACCTCACAATTGCGCGACAATACACCCAGACGCTGCCAGTGCGCCTCTTGAGGCCAAGCAAGAGCTTCCATCCTACTGGTAAAGCGCCCCCGAATTTACTGGCATCAACATACTTTCTCCTCTTCCTTGTACTACCCCACTGCCCTTCCAAACCCCTCAAAAAAACCAGAAGCTCGTCTTCAGTTCGCAATCCCATTGTCCTTCTCCACAATTCAGCTGTGTACAGCTCATCTCCATTGCTCTCCAGTGCCCCGAAATCCACCTCCTGGCCCTCCTTATTCACTCTTTGCAATTTCACCCCTTTTTCAGGTATGCCCATTTTCTGAATCCTTTTCCTCTTCTTGTCCGCAACATGGACTGCTAAAACCAGCTGGCGTCGCCGGTCTCCGGTGACGGCAGACAGCGGCGGAGGAGGAGGAGGAGGAGGGACGGTGGAGGTTGAATTATGGTTCAAGTAGTGCTTAAGGAAATGGAGAATGGAGCGGTCTTCGGGGTCCGAAGACGGAGGGTGTTTGGGGACGGGGAGGAGGCGGGTGCGGCGGTGGTGGAGGTGGTGGTGGTGGTGGGCGCTGTCACGGTGGAGGGAGTACGTCTGGCGGTGGCTGCCGGCGGACTCATTGAAATTGGCGCGATCAATATTGGGGGAAACGACGTCGTCGGTCCGGTGGAGGTCGAAGGCGAAGTCGGAGCAGGTGGAGAGGGCGTAGAGCTCGGACTGAGATAACTTACGGATATCGATGTGGGGCAGGGACTCTGAGCTGGGCCCACGCGGCGGCGGTGGAGGCGGAGAAGTGGCCATTGTCCCCATTTTTCGCCAACTCCAGTTATTGTTCAGTGAAATTGTGGTTTACATTAGTGCGTGTGTGAGTGTTTTTTTGGCGGCGGACGGCGGAGCTTTGGTGGTGCTGAGTCATAGCAAGAGGGTCACTGTCCGAAAGACTGATCAGCGGATGTAATCATGTAAACTGGAGTATGGAATTCGGACACTGAATTTTGTTGTTTTAGGCTGGCCCCTTGTCGGTTACACTTTTGTGTATCACGGTGTGTTACACCAATAATATTCTGCCACGTATACCTCCTAAATTAAGTAATGTTGGTTTAATGATTTTTATTTTGGTTTACAATTTAGGTGGTACACATGACAGAATCTTATTGGTGTAACACACAGTGATACACAAAAGTGTAACAGAAGATCCTGAGCCGATGGAAAGGGTAGAGAAATATCCTTCATTCTCTCCTAATTGATCTTAAAACACATAGATATCTAACTTAGACATTAGAGTATTTACCTTGAATACATCCAGGCCTCTTTTCAGGTTAGATGGTCCTCGAAACAAGGAAATTATACTCTCTCTATGTCCCACCTAAAGGGTCTTGTAACTTTTTTCACGATCATTTATGCATGTTGATCTGCTAGGGAAATGGAGGATTGAAATGAGCTGGTCAAATTTCAGCCATAAATTTCAGTCCGAAGAAGGAAATAGAAACATTTGGTTAAGACAGGCGAAGATGGAAAATAAGAATCTTATGCATGGACCGGTGGTAGTTGATATGGGAGTATAACGAATTATGGCCTCAATGTTGGTGTCGAATATGGACATTTATTCAAAAAGCACCTGATGCACTCATCACTTTCCCCCCAAAATGTATCTTAAAATTTTAATAAGAGCCGATTATAAACCTAGTCGATCAGTGAAATGTCGGTCAATCAAAGGTAGGAGCAATGGAAGCAGCGGCGGAACTCGCCCCCCCAAGCCTCTGGTGACTAGGGGTAATATACCACCCCGCCCCAGCCCCGCCCCGCCCAATCCTGCTCCTCCTCAAATTTCCTTCTAGTTCTGCCACTGAATGGAAGGTCATAATGTGGTGTTCAAAGTTGCCCAACAACAAATGGCATCACCAACCTCATCACTTATGCGCAGAATCGCTTGCTCTCCAAGCATTCTAGCGATGCTCCACCATCAACGGCATAGCCAACATCGAACAAGTGTACGAATTCCTTATGCCCCTCCAGCGGAGACGTCGAATCTATATGGACATATAAACCCATTCAATGTTTCCCAACGGGTAAGTGATATGAATCTCCTTACGAAGACTCTGATTTTGCGGAAATTGGATCTTTCACTGAAGGGGAATTTCGCCCAAACCTCTTCAATGGCACGAGAAGCAGCGTCTAGCCCGCAGGGTACACTCAACTCGACTTCTAAGCGTCTAGCTCGCAAGGTACACTTAAAAGGTTTGTTTATAAACGTCTAGCCCGCAGGGTACGAATACAAACGAAGGTATTGATGACTTAAATAGCCCGCATGTTTAAGCAACAATGAAGATAATGAGAATTTCTCAAAAGTCTGAATTTGATTGATATAAAAGATGTTCAATTCTCGGCTGCTCCTCTCTTTAAATAGAGGAGAATTTCGAGCTCATCAAAATCCTAATTACAAATAGAAACTGAATCAAATTTTATGGCAGCTTTAAGAAGCTAAAACCATATCTAACTAAAATACTAAAATCAAATATAGTCAAAACTAAATCTGGAGCTGGCCGTGTGCTGGCCGTGTAAACCATGCCAATCTTCATTCACGGCAATCTGTTGATTTACCATAATAAACCATGCAATCCAAGAATAAACCTGGCCGTGGATTATTCCAAGAAATCTCATGCAACTTCCATGCGATATTCATCAAAATTCCATGCTATAATCTTCATGCAACTTCCATAATTATCCATATCAATCCATGCATAATTATGCCATTCTTCATTCAATCTTGATGCCAATCTTCATGCGATATATTCCATGCGTAACAATCTTGAATTCTATTCCAATGCAATCATCTCTTAATCTGATTCCGTGAATCCACTGCCATGCTTACCATATTAATCTCAATAATCCATGTCTCGGCTCTTCAATCTTCAATAATAATTTATCTAATCTTACCAAATCTAATTCTAATCAAAATAAACTAAATAAACTAAACACTAATTAAAACAAAGTAACCGTTGTTCACCTTGAAAAACATCTTGAACAACGGTTATTAAAACACTAAATAAACTAAATAAACTAACCTCTATCATGATTCTTCACTATAATAAGAATATAAATCCACTCAAGATTGGAAGGTCGTCATCGTATATCTCAAAGAAAGTATTTATGTTCCAGGATTACGATTAACTGCTAAATAGTAACTAGTGGTAAGACGGGGTCATCCATGGGGAATAAAGGTTTTATCAAGTGTTAAATATAATTTTTAAAAAATGAAGAAGTCACTCTATGTGTGCGTTAATAAAGTTAGGGGAGGGGGTTGATTTTGGAAACACTACGATTACTTTGAACTACTAAATTACCAAATGATTACAAAGGACGATGTAAATATGATCACAACTAGCACATAAAATGTAACTAAGATTATAATGAGTTTTAGGCACAGTTGGTTTGCATTTCTAGTTATCCTTGGATCATTAACTAATTATCCTATCCTTATTCACTAACCACATGTTGTGAAAAACTAGTCAACACCTTTCGAATGAAGAAAATTTTCACCTATCCTCAATTATAGTTAGAAAGGGTGATCGGTGCCACACAATAACTCTTACCCTTGGGTGACTCTAGACTATCAGCGTGATAGACTTCCCCGAGAATAACAATAAACATGAAGACACAATACAACTAACACAACAACCTACAAGCGAAAACATCGGGATAGCACAAGTATATCTACTAATAACCACTACAAGGATTGGCCTTCATGCTATACGTTATTAGTGAGCCACAATGATAATTAGTAAAACCCATTAAAATTCATCTTAAATCAAAGCAATTTCATAAATAAATAATCATAATTAGTTGTCACACCCAATTACAGCCTAACATCAATGATATTCACATTTGACATAAAGTCAAAGTCTTTTGGTTGTGACTGAAAACCTGGCAAACAATTAACTAACAATCATAAACTAGTTGATCACTTTATTCTTAATCATGCATTAATAACACAAGAAAGCATAAAACATACTTGATAATAAAAGCACAAAATAGGATAAACCAAATCTCACAAATTCTTAGTAGAAATGCTTACCCATTTCTCCCAAGAGTATATTTAGCTTAGATTAACTAAACTCACAATAAAGAACACAAAGTCACAAAGATACGTGGAAGAAATTGAAAGATAAATGCAAAAACTAGGGTTTTGGAGGCCTCGAGTCAGACTGACTAAAATGGAGAAGAAGGGGGACTATTCATAGTCCAAGAAAATAGAGGGGGAAAGGCCAAATATGTTAAATTATGGATTAGTTTTGCAGGCCACAGTATATGTCGCAGCCCACGAAGGTGATTCTACTCTCTTCTTATTTCCATCGCTACGGGTGAACCGATGAACTATTTTCAGAGTTCTTGTAGTCATTTTTATAGTACTAGCGATGACGAATTTAATGATTCTATCCACATCCATTCATCTTGGATAATTCTAAGAACTCGGCTCCAAAAATCCTTGTCATTTTTCCTCTGCTACTTTGTCTTCCTACTTCATTTTATCATCTACCACTTTGTAAGTGACCTTCATTCTTCTCCCATTCTTATGAATTGTATTATTAAGTCTTCTACCATCCTTGAAAATAGCCTTCTCCATGATGGTGTCCAAATAAGCTCACAAAACACATATGAATCGACCAAATCATAAAGGTGAAACAATTTAGACACCAAATGCTTACAAATAAGGGAAATTAGGGATAATAACCACACAAGGTGTTTGTAAACTCCAATTTTGTAAAAAAAATAATATATAACTAACCACCAGCAAAACAAGCTAAAAAGCGATGTTAATTGTACGAAGAAGACATTAAAATCATATCTCATCAACTCCCTCACACTTAGACTCTTACTCGTCCTCGAGTAAGAACAAGCAAATTTCTTAGGTGATTTCAAAGCTATGTTTTCCCAAGAGCACAGCCAACACATTATTCCTAGAACTACCTTAACCCAAAACATAAGAGCTTTCGAACCCTAACATCCCGACCTAAGGAGTCCTAAACAACCAAAACAACAAAATCTTGACATAATAAGAATGATCTATAAAAATCCAAAAAAGATAAGAAGATAGCTTACTCTACTCGTAAATCCCTCAAATAGGTAAAAATAAGAAAAGAATTCACATATTTTCATTTCTCTCAATTCTCTCATTTTGCCTAGGAGGCCTCTTGGGTTTTCATACTAGCCTCTCTTTTCTTTCAAAACTCACACCTCATATTTTCCCACACCACTAGGACTCTCATTTTCTCATAGGATGCCTTTTTGGGTTTTTGACCTATCAGGACCCAATTTTGCCTAAGTTGCCCTCTCGAGTTTTCAACTTAGCAGAATTTTATTTTATTTAAAAAAAATAAGGGTAGAGAATTTACATAATACAATACAATAAAATGATATGTATTTCTCTACCCCCTGCACTTGAAACACACATTGTCCTCAATGTGAACAAAATGACAAGATAAAGAAATAAGTGAGAAAGAAAAAACTCACAACTAGGACCTTAAAGGTCCTTGCCAGTGGTAGCAATGCTCACTTATCAATGAATTTTCTCTTCCATGTCCCCGAACTCCGCCCAATATGAAACTTCAACCCATCCACTACAAATCCAGAACTATGCAAGTCCCGATAACACTCACAACAAGCAACAACTACTAGTACTACCAGATGGGGTTTTGGTCATAGTTTTTGGTGGTTGATTGTGGTCATGTTTTTGTGGTTGCAAGGTAAGAGTGTGAGGACAAGGGTGAGGGATTTTTTTCATTTAAAAAATAAAATCTACTAAAAAAATTTAAAACTTGGATTGCCTCCCGAGAAGCTCCATATATTTAAGGTGTTCGGAATGACCCTAATGTTATTCATATGGTGATAGTTTGAATCCCTCCACCATGAGCTTCCAAAAGTAAATAGGTGGGGGTAGAAATCCTTTAAGGAAAATATTTCGTGGAGTTGGAGTTTATCTTAAAGGAGATGGGTGGTTTGAGAGCTTGGCATAATCATTAGGCTCCCCTATTGTCCCTTTCAATAATTCCAAAAAAATTGTGGGGTTGGTTCAATTGGTGAAGGTGGGGGTGATGATGGCAAGAATACTGAATATAGGATAATCACCCCTTGCTCAACTTCTATGTCTTCAACAACGAACTACTCATCCCCTTAGACCTCATCTTCAACTTCCTTCACCACCCAGTACATCAAGGTAGAAGGATTTACACTTAGCTCCGGGTTCACCTTCGGTTGTGATAGAAGCATTCTGGAATCTCTAGATTCCAATCGGCTCACGGAGGATGCAATTTGGCTAATTTGGGTCTCCAAACTCTTGAATTAGATGAGATTTGGTCTTCCAAGTTTGTGAATCTAAAATGAAAAGTGAGCTTCCAAAATTTTAACCATATTCAATATTGCTTGAATGATTTTCTCATGCTTCAAGGTTGAACCTCCTCCTCGGAATGGTTTCGGGGCATGGTATAAGGTGATGAACACCAATCATAATGCTCGTAGTGTTGGTTTTCCGATACATTCTCATACAAAAAATTTGGATTACCACTCCACTCCGGATTGAAAGAATCATAATATGGATACCATTCTTGAGATCCTTGACCATGGAAACAAACAACTCCAACCTCTTCGTAGCACTCCTCATGATACCCTTTGTTTTTTATGCGTACATTTTATGTGAATATTTTGGGACTTTTTGGATTTAAATTTGTGGTATTTTGTCATCTAGACCTTGTGTGTTTTACCTTGAAATTCACCTGGGAGAGCTAAGAGTGACTTTTACACTCTTATAACTTTTCTAGTAGATTTTGTGTGACGGTGCAATAACACAGCAATATTTGAAGACCGAAGACCGTTGAAGACCATGAAGTTCACCTTTTGAAGACTTGAAGTATATATGACTTGAAGATTTAAAGACAAGTATAGTGGAGAGGAAGAAATAAAACAAGAAGAAGAAAGATGAAATCAAATGTTGTTTTTAGTCATCCGATGCAAGTCGCAACAGATGGGTGGCCGAAATGTCCTCCTTTTTCTTGTACTAGAAATAGCACACTTTATCCTCTCTTTTTCCTCTCTTCTTCTTCCCAATTTTTAAAGTTGAGAACCCCTGATTTCTCTTGTTTTTCATCTAGTTTATCTTTGGTTTATGTTATATTTGCTTTGGATGTGTAATATGATTTCTAGTATCTAAACTTATCACTTGGGAGCAATTGATAGAAGCTTCCAAACCCATGTAGTGAGTACCTATTTTACTGTTTCATGAGTATTTATTGTGAACCATTTGGTGTGCCATTAATTTTGATGTTCACATTATTTATGTTATGGGTTATTTGGTAATATGAAGTGTTTGTATGATTAAGTGTTGGAGTTTTAGAAAAGTGTACAATTTCTTCTCACTTTTGGCATGGAAATCCAAGAACATGGAATTAGAACTTCTTGTTGGTTAAATGATGTTAATCTTTCTAGATGAATATGTTAATGTGGTTTGTTATCATATTTGTCCTTATGTAGCAATGAAATATTGAATCTTAAATGTTGTTTGTTCTAGGTTTAGTCTAATAAATTCTTTGTATGGTTAAATGGCTAGGCACTTGGTAGAATGCTTGTAGTTGTTATCAAATCTATGGTTCTTCGTATATAATGTCGTTGATGAAATACCTTTAGCCATTGTTTGTCTAAAGTACTTATCAATGAGGTTTACAAATGGCCATTGAATGTCTTTGCAAATTACTACTAAGAAGAAATGAATGTTGATCTTCAAAATGTAAGTGATAACATTACCCATAGGCGATTAATGCGAATGAATGAGCAAATGAGTCTATGACCTATAAGTGGTTTGGAAGCGGGAATCGATTTCCCCAAGGCTTTGTTAATCGTGATTTTACGATCTTTGTATTAGCTTGTTGCATGATAGCATAATTACTTTAATTTGATACTACCTCTGTCCCAGTCGATTCTGCACACTTTTTGGTCAACTTTCTCAGCTCATGTTTGACCATAAATTACAACTAGTAAATAGATACCAATATCATCATGTGAGATATTGTTGGATTCCCTGCATGATGTATTTTCTAAATATCAAATTTTAACACACCATTGATTTACTCAAATAAAGTTATCGTTGGTCAAACATGACCTGAGAAAGTTGACTGAAAAGTGTGTAGAATTGGCTGGGACAGATGTAGTAGTTGTTTTTTTGGAGACATAAACGGGTTTAGTAAAATGGATTTGAAGTGGGTAGGGAGGCCAAAGTGGATGATGAGAAGGGGGTTGATTTTAAATAATATCTGACGGGAAGGAGTGAATTTTAATATTATACACGTCATGGGTGATGGATAAATTAGTATGAGTAAGAAAAATTTAGGTGAACATCGATATGGAGATACCATAATCCGCACTCCTCCCATTGCCATAAATATTTTTATGCGTGATGAATTCGCATCTAGTCGCTGCATGAAATCAAATGCATTCCAACCGACTTATTAAAGGCCAAAATTGTTTTGAGCAGAATAAAAATAACTTATACGGAGTAGAATACAGGACGAAGGACGCACAAAAGTGCTACCGCAACAAGAAGCCTAACAAAGTAATCAAGTAAACAGTCGCCGGCAACTAAAGAGATGGCCGCCGCTGCACTTTATTGCTGAAGCATGTCATCACATCACACCTCACCGTCCCAAAGCTCCTCCACAGTTTTGTACGGTCCAGTTGCAGTCACAAAACGCTCCCCTTTCACTAGTTTTTCCTGCAGACACACGACCAAAAAATTCATATCCAAATGCAACACGAGTGCTTTATTTTTGGGTTATTAAATTTGACCCGGACCCAAATAGGGTGAAAATTTAATCCGGCTGAATGCGTCCTCCCTATTTGTATCCGCATGAGTTTCTGTAGAATTTTCTCAATGCAACATCTCCTAACCAACTACTATCAACGGCCATCTGATTCTTTACCTGCTTGATTTCAGAGAACTTCGCCATCAGATCATCCGGAATGGACCAGCCAAATATATCAAAATTCTCACTAATTCTTTCCTCATTTGAGCTCTTCGGGAGCACTCCGTGACCGGCCTGCAATCCCCAGCGCAAGGCAATCTGAGCCGGAGTCCTCCCGAGGCGTTCTGCAATACCGGTCACCACCGGGTGCCCCAAGACGTTTTCTTGATCATACGTCCCGGGCCTGCCCAATGGTGACCATGCCTGAAACAAAGACGCCATCATATTCCGTTCATCTCAAACATATTTCTTCACAAACAAATAAATAAGTGAAACTCACGGATAGATGAACGCCCTTAGATTCACAGAATTCGCGCAGCTTCGGCTGCTGCCATGCTGGATGACACTCCACTTGATTGACGGCAGGAGGAACTCGAGCTATCCCCAACAAATCTCCAAGCTTCTTTGTGGAGAAATTTGAAACTCCGATTGCTCGAACCCTTCCAGAATCGAAGAGTGCTTCCATTGCCCTCCATGTACTAGGTATATCCGTTGGCACGACGAAGTCTGCGGGTGCATCTGCCGGAGCTCCCCTCTTCAAGCGTATAGGCGAGTGGATCTAAAACATCAAACGCTACAGTTCGATTACCACTTCAGTTGACAGTATTTTTACTATAATTCAACATTTGTCAACAGATTTGCAATCATATTGCATAAAGGTAAGGGAGGAAGAGATTATGTACGAGGTACAAGTCAAGGTAATCAAGCTGCAAATCCTTCAAGCTTCTCTCAAATGCCACTGGTACATCTTCTGGAGCATGATCCTCACCCCTAACAGAATGCTCGGATTTAAAATAACTACTCATCTTAAAACAACGAACGGAAAACAATGAGAAACAAACCATAATTTGGAAGTAATCCACATGTCCTCGCGCTTCACAACGCCCTCCTCAAACAGCTTCTTCAGAGCCTCACCAATCTGCAATCAAAGTACTGCATCAATAACCTCGTACGCATAATTCATACATTCGAAGATTTTGAAGTTTGCAATTTCAATATATATATACCTGCTTCTCATTGCCGTACAGGTAAGCGCAATCCATATGGCGATACCCAACCTGCTCTAAAGAGTCACACTGAGCGAAAATGATTTTATAACAGAAGTAATCAAAAGATTTGAAGCTGAACTCGAAGCGTATACCCTGACAGCGTAGTCCACGGCTTTAGCGACGAGCTCGGGCGGCGATTGCCAGGTGCCGAGACCGATCAATGGCATCTTTCCGCCGGTGTTCAACTGAAAGAAGTTGGTCGCCATCTTTCTCTTTTTATTTCGCGCTTTCAGAATTCAGATCACGATGATTGAAACGCAAGGTTAAAGTGGAGCATGCTGGGCAGTAAGGATTCAGGTATTTATAAGCTGAGCAGTGAGTAGGATACCGATCACAACATCAGCAGTGACATGTAGTCAGGCCGTTTTTGGTTCGGCAATTTTTTTTTGTACGATTCAGAACGAGACCCATTTTGGAAACCCTGTTAGAAGAAAATTGGAGAGTGCAACTTTTTCACGCATCTTTTAGCTTTTCGGTTTTTGCGTTCTCTAAAAATTTCGAGTCTGTCTCTTTGAAAAAATGGTACTGGCATAAATCATGGAAAAATCAAGGTTTAAACTGCAAGTTTAAAAAATGAAGATAAAAATTTTGGATTACATTAATCGGGTCATAAACTTTATAATTACTGCACGTTGTATAATACAATTTTAATATTGCTACTCCCTCCATTTCTCTATAAATGGCACCATAGGTTTATGTGTTTGTATTTAGGTGGAGAAAATGAGTGGATGAAACTGAATGTATAATGTAAAAAGTAGAATGAGTGAATGAAATTGAAGGAATATTACCAAAAATAGAAAGTGTGTCAATATAAAATAAACAACCAAAAAAGGAAAGTGTGTCAATAATAGAGAAACGGAGGGAGTACTAAAACCTTTTACTTTTTTATTATTCTAAGTTTCTAACCAAATCCCCTCTTTCCATAAACCTAATTTGAGGTCCCTTGTTACAATTATTTATATTTTAATAAAGGATAACAAACATCAAAATTCTCATTAATTGTAAAAGCAAGACTTTGTGTAACTCTTCAACCCTTCGCAACCCTCCACTTTTGGTTGGTTTCATAACTAATTTCAGGAAAAAAAACAAATTCTTCAATTATCTCTTGTAGAAAAACTCTACTTTTTGAGCAATAAAATAAAATTGTTATCTTAAAAAAGAATAAAATTGTTAATATTATTTAATTTTTAGGCAAAGTCTTAGGAAAAACTTTCTTTCCATAGGTTTATGGAAAGACGGAGTTTAATTGAAATAATAAAAGGTAAAAGGTCTTAGTTGCAATATTAAAATTTTATTGTGCAGCGTGTAGTAGTTATAAAGTTTATA
>JAULKK010000008.1:14802721-14815163 GCA_032355705.1 Rubia peregrina
AAATGTAAAAATATTCAATAATAATTATCAACTCGTGCGAATTCTAAATGAAATGACCAATCAATAAACGGGTGAGTTTGGGTGGCAGGGAGCGGTAGGTCGGGATGAGCTGGCGGAGGATGGAGACATCGGACACATGGGATTCGGTAGTTATGCAACCACCCTAGCCCTAACATCCCGACACACACTTACCTATTCTCATCTGCTAGTTAGTCAAAACACTTTGTTGTAATAACTCGATAATCTGCACTAATTCCATTTAATTATTTTTTATGTTCGTTTCATGAATGTTTTATTTCACGTAAATGTATACTAGAGTATGCGTCGACGTACAAAATATTATTGCGTATACTGACCCTTTTCCAACTTGATATGTCGTCTCTCCACTTTTGCCATTATTTTAGTGTCTTGAGTGCATAGGAAGGGAAAAAATGATACTCGGGTATAAGTTTACATATTTTGGTCGACCATGAGTATATTAGCACTTTTGAAGAACTGAGGGTTATATAAGAACTGAGGGTCATATAAGCACTTTACTCTTTTCCTTATTTGCAATCCACCATCGGTCTTATCGTAAGACGGTCTCTCAGGAGACGGACTTGTGAATAATTGCATTTAATTTAAACAACACAGTGCATCATGAATCAGAATTAATTATTTGAGATACGAATATATTTTACACCCAACATAATGTTACGGCACGAATACGCTCTAACGCTGCACAAAGTCACAAATACTGCACATATATATCCCACTCTTACAGTTTTATGTGCTGTAAAAAATCATTTTATTTATGTTTATTTCCCTCGAGTGTGTCAAAAAATCGATGTAGTATTAAAGCGGTACACTCCCACTACATGTAAACTAGGCCATTATATATACTCCTGTAAAGCATTTCAGATATGCGCTAGAACTTGGCCGTCTTCCGCCGCGTGGTAGCTACGCCATGACCAGCTCCTCCGCCTCCTCCCGGAAGGTTCGTTTCTCTCCCCACTCCCTTCCAATTCAGCATTTTTTTTTTCAGATTTCGAGATAACGGAAGCTTTTTACACGGCTGTAATTAGGCTTTGAGTAAGATAGCTAGCAATCGGCTGCAGAAAGAACTGGTGGAGTGGCAGGTCAATCCGCCCTGCGGTTTCAAACATAAGCCTACGGACAATCTTCAGAGGTTTAATTCACTTGTTCATTTTGATTTTTTCCCGGTGAAATGATCTAGAGAATTGTGTCCGAACGGTTCCGTGATTTTGTTTTAGTTATTGATTTATCGAGTGAATTTTGTTGAAAAAGGTGGGTAATTGAAGTGCATGGAGCTCCGGGGACTTTGTACGAGAAGGAGACATTTCAGCTCCAGGTGGATTTTCCGGAACATTATCCCATGGAATCTCCGCAGGTGTGCTGATTAGTGTTTTATCCTCTGTATGATTCGGATTTGCGAGATTTTTGAATTTTATGTGGTTTTAGTGAGCTGAGGTTGTTACATGTAATTGATGCAGGTGATTTTCTTGTCTCCGGCGCCTTTGCATCCTCACATCTATAGCAATGGCCATATCTGTTTAGGTGAGCTCGAGCTCGTTGTATTTCATCTCACTTTATTTCGAAGTGTGCTAATGAGGTTACCCAAACTTGTGCAATTTTAGTACAGCACACTGATAGCACTGGAAAGTTAATGGCTTTTGATTGATAGATAAATTTCTATGTGGTTGTGCATGTCTATAACAATGAATTAGTGCCTTGAGAGGTTTTCTTTTGCTTTACTCATGGGAAGTAAATTCTTGAAATTGCAATTTGGATGGGTAAGATTCAAAATCAATACTTTTGTCGTGCATTTTACATCACACATGTTCCTTTATACATATTGCATGTTTTGCCTTTGTCAGAGAAGTGAGAAGTAGTTTTTTGTCGTTTTTTGCCGACTTTGAAGTTATCTTAGTTTATGATCACAGGCCAAGAGAAGTAAACTATTTTCTTATATAAGTTAAGACTTCTTAGAATTGAAACCAAAAGGTATAAACTTTTGATTCACACAGTGTTAGGAAAAATATATTCTGGCTTGGTGCACAGTGACTTGTTACTAGATATGCTGAATAGATTCTTTCTATTGACAAATCAGCTTTCCTTTTTAATTGGACACGCTGGGTTGTTAAGAAAACATGACATCAACCTAGCAAATTTTTATGAGACTTCCCGTTGTGGTTACTGTAAGTGCACTACTAAGTACTAACCAATATGCTTTCTAGCAACAATGTTCTGCTGCATTGTTATATTTTTACTCAAACACTTTCATATTTTGTCGCCGAGTGCTTTTGCTGACATTAAGTTGCATAAATATCATCATACGCTGAAGGTCTGAGGTTCTTAACTTGCTTAGTGCATTTGTTGATTTAATCTTTTGTGATGTTTCATACTTTTAGTTATTTGGTTTGCTTGTATTGTCGAACGTGGCTCCCTCGTGCCATGCATTGTAGTTGTTTTTTTCCAGATGCTTGCGTTTATCGACTTTTAGTGCACACCTTGTCTATGCATAAGAAGACTTTTTGTTGCATACCTTGTCTATCTCAGTGTTAGAGGTGAATCGCTACTTCTGTACCTAATGTTCTTCTGTAATTTTAACAGGGTTGGACTGAAACATTTGGATGAAGATCGTGTGATTAAATTTCAATATTGTTAACCTTGTGAGCAGCTTTGCCTCCCTAGCCTTCAAATAGTTCCTCCAGTGCTGCAATGAGATTTCCTGTTTTAGTTTTGATACAAGGTATGCCCTTTGCTAATAGTTGTGTTTCATTTTGATGTAAACATTTATGATTTTTTTGTTTGCTTGCAGATTTCTTAAATCAAATGTTAATTGTAACGAGTATTTATGCTGTAATTTTAAGGTTTGGTAAAATTGATTATACTTTAGTTTGGCAATTTACTGGCAGAGTTTCAGGTGGTGCAGGGAAACTCCCAAGTCATAATTTACTGCCATTCTTTCTCCTAGCATTGACTACTTCATAAACCCATGTGAGTAATGTTTAAGGATGTTGTTTTTAGTTAATTCATTCTATCTTTAACGTACTAACCAAAATTTTCGAAGTCTTCACTGAATATACATGTTACATTTGGTATACTGATCAAAAGGGCGCTTATATTTGCAGACTTCTGCAGAAAAACAATATAACAGGAGGGATTCCAGGAGAGATTGGAAGGCTTTCAAAGCTTCATACACTTGATCTTTCGGATAATTGCTTCACTGGCAAAATCCCTTCTAACCCGAGGCTTCTTAGCAGTCTCCAATACATGCAAGGAAGCTTACATTTTGTTGAATAAGGTGTTCCTTCTGCTACATTTTTCATTCAAGAACTTGCAGGCCAATGTAAAGAAACAAATACTCAGCCTGGGCAAAAACTGCACAAAGTACTGGAGACCGGTTTAGGTACGGTGACCTTTCCTCCGCCTTCACCTCTCATTTTTCCTCTATGATTCACCTCTTTGCTTCTCTGTCAATTTGGAAAGCTTGTCACCGGTTACCCTAGCTAGGTTGCCTGCAGGTCTCCGATGGGCGGAATTCTTCAACTTTGTAAGGTCATTATTTGCGATTTTACTCTGCTTTCCCCCTTAAAGGCAGCCACCTCTTGTGCCGGTTGGCGGTCGCCTTTCATTTGTCCCATTTCCCTTGCTAAAAGACAGTATCCGGTGACTCTTTCGACCATTAGTCCATCGCCTGCCTACTTTGATCGATTGCAACGCATCACCATTTCCCGGCCCCCCCTTTGCCACCTATCACCGCGATGTGTCATACTGCGGCGTACTTTGCGAGGTTTTATGTATGTCTTCGTTGTTCTTCTCTTATTATTCTGGATTATTTTAGAATTCCAATTGCAGCACACAAGGTGTTTGATAATTTGCCTAACTTACTATATTTTTTGTTTTTATACTGATTTCAAATTAATAATGGACAAACATATTTTCTCTTGGACCTCCTTGCTCTATTTTCTATATGCACATAGAATGAGTTGATATGAATGGTGTACTGGTTAAAGATTTTTGGGTTTATTTTGTGTCACTGATTCCCCAGTGCGACGAACAAGTGTCAGTACCCAGATTACTATATACATATAGGCCAAATGGGAACAAACCTTTTCTATTTTTATCGCCTCTGGATTTGTGTGTGCGTTGTTTTGTTTTTTGTGTGTCTTTTGTGTATGTTTGTGTGTGCTTTGTGTATGAATCTGTGTTTGTATGATGTGTGTGTATCTAGAAGGTTGATAGTTATATATTGTGGCATGTATGTTTATGCATTGTTGAAAATTGATGTTGGGAATTTTTAGCTCCATTTTCCATTGCAGACTAAAACTTTTGTCCACTTTTCCCAGATTAACTACCTTTTGTTTGTGTTCCTCATCTCCCCTCCCGGCTTCTTCATTTTAGGTGATTTGTGTTTTAAATTTTATTCTCATTGTTCCATCTCACCGGTTAGTTCTTTAGTTCCTACTTTTCTGCTTTTTCTACGGGTTAATTTGAGGGGTTGATTTGGGGGCTCTGATTTGTTGATCGCTCCTACTTGGTGTGTCGAAGAATGGCAACAAATCATAAATCAAAAGTGGTTAGTGCTGCTCGAATGTTATATATTTTTTCATGTTTATGTATCATCGCTGGTGTGGAATAAATAGTGTTCATGTCTATCAAATAATTAATTCGATGTTGTTCAGTGTGAATCTGTGATATGGGAACATCATCAGTGAGAATGACATTACTGTATGGTTCGCACTACTGCATATATCCGAAAGCATGAATGTAGTTTCAATATTTCGTCATATGTGAAGTGCAATAAATGACAGAAATGTGCTATTATGATCTTATTGGATCTTGATTCATGCGTACCACCAGTTTCAAGTTTTGCTCATTGGGGTTTCGTTAGTTCTTGGTGATGTTTTACAAAGTGTGGCTGATAGAGACTGAGCAAAGGCATATGATTCCTTGTTTTCCTATTTCACATTGTCTCATCCAAGTGACTTTGTTATGTCAACTTGCTTTTCTAATGCCTCATTTGCAACGAAGGAAATGGCTGAAGTAGTAGTGTTGAGGTGAAAGCCTTCATATGAATCTTGCATTCCGATTCTCTTATAAAGTGCAACAAATTATGTTCTTATTTAGTTATGTTACCTCAACTCCCACACAAATACCATAACTAGATTTTAATGTCGGACTGCATTTATATTTGTGGAAAATATATTGGAGTTTATCTGATGTTTGCTCTTTATCTTTGTCATTCACCGTATAGGAAGCTTGCAAGAAGTTACCATCCTGATGTGAATAAGTAAGTTTAACTTTCCAGATTTAGAAATTTTGCATTTGATGATAAATGTTGTGCTGCATTCTTCCTATTAAGTTGCCATGCTTTCCTTTTTTATTTTGTGAGAAACCAAGGTAAATCCAATTTACTTTGTGCAAAGAATCAGGAGCAGAAGATAAATTTAAAGAATTAAGCAATGCTTATGAGGTAAATAAGGAACTTTGACGATGACTAAATGAAATTGGAAATGGAAATTAGCACCAAGTATTAATCTTATTTTCTGTACAGGTTTTGTCCGATGATGAGAAGCGCTCAATATATGATAAGTATGGTGAGGTGGGGCTTAAAGGTTCTATGGGAGGCGGCATGGGGATGAGTTCATATTCGTCTGTCAAACTGAAAATATCTTACCATTTGATGTGTGCATCGGTATATTCTCTACTCAGGATCTTAAACTTTATGACTTCACTTTTGTAAGATTTCAGCAATCCTTTGATCTGTTTGAGTCGTTATTTGATGGCCTCGGTGGTATAGGTGGTGGTGGTGGTATGGGATCTCAAGGCTCTCGGAACAGGCCTATAGAAGGCGAAAACCAGGTCTACAATTTGGTTTTAGATTTTAAAAAAGCCTTCTTTGGGGTGGAAAAGGACATTGAAATTGCCAGGCTTGAGAGCTGTGGCACTTGTAATGCCTCATGTGCAAAACCGGGTACAAAACCATCTAGATGTAGCACCTGTGGCGGTCAAGGGCAAGTAGTCTCGTCTGCAAGGACTCCACTTGGTGTCTTCCAGCAAGTAATGACATGCTCGGCCTGTGGTGGGGCTGGAGAGATCTCCACTCCTTGCAACACTTGTAGTGGCGATGGCCGGGTGCGAAAATCGAAGCGTATTAGCCTCAAAGTCCCGGCTGGGGTTGATTCAGGCAGTAGGTTAAGGGTACGATCAGAAGGAAATGCTGGTAGGAAAGGTGGACCTTCAGGTGACCTCTTTGTGATCATAGATGTTCGTCCAGACCCTGTGCTAAAGAGGGATGACACGAATATTCTCTACACTTGCAAGGTCTCCTACATTGATGCAATCCTTGGGACGACAATGAAGGTGCCCACGGTGGATGGGATGGTGGACCTCAAGATTCCATCCGGAACCCAGCCGGGAACAACCTTGGTGATGTCAAAAAAGGGTGTACCGTTCTTGAACAAAAGCAGCATGCGAGGTGACCAGCTGGTGAGGGTGCAAGTAGAGATCCCGAAACGGCTAAGTGGTGAAGAGAAGAAGCTGATTGAAGAACTAGCAAATCTGAGCAAGGCCAAAACTGCAAACAGCAGAAGATAGAAGTGATTTGTCCAAAATTTTCCAAGCACTTTCCAGTTTTACACTGCTCAGCTCTTCAGATGTGCGGGTGTCTAGGCATTTTTGACATAGATATATGGTCATTTAGCCTTTAGGGGGAATTTTTAGGTGGATTATTTTTATCTGTACACTACACAGGTATTAGCATCGAGTAAGATATGTAGGGAAGGAACTAAAGACAAGAGGGTTTTCCTGTTATTCATAGTATTATACACTCAATAATTTCCAACTAAGTGTGTTTTTTCTTCATTTATTTTGATGAAGGTGTTCTTTCCCCTCGTAAAATGAGTAGTATTATACAAGCATGTGTTTTCCTTTTGGTTTAAAATTTATGAAATCCTACCAGTGTTTAGTTATGCATACTATTTTGTAGTATGTAGGGGAAATAGTGTACTTGGTGTAATGACAAGTGTTACATGAAATTAGGTGGAGTTTAAAAAAAAATTAATTTCCTTTCCCAATTTAGCTCCACCTCATTTCACAACACTTATCATAATATGATTAGTCCCTTACTCCTATATACATTACCATCCCCTCAGATTCTGATACGATGTCATTTCAACACCATTAGGCCTGGCATATATTCACATTCATCTCAAAGTAACGGCATTTCTTGGACCTACAAAGGTAGAAAATAACGCACCCAAGTCAACAACCGTATATTTGGTAGGTTCTTCACATTACCATTTTGATTGTTCTCATTGCATTATACAATTGACCATAACTTACAATTATACCAAGGCAAACCAAAGTAACATATGTCGTAGGTAACTAACCCTTCCGTAAATGAAAGATGAGAAAATTTATAAATGGTTTTTTTGAAGTGCGAATTCAGAAGTATAAAGTAAGTCTCAACACCATGATGATTAAGATAATATCTGCCTTATTCGCCCATAAAACAAGTTCATGATACAAGAGCAATACCTTCTTCTCACCCAAAGACTGCAGTATGACCCAATGCACAGTTGTTTAAATGTAACACCGTAACGAATCGGTAAATGCAACACCAACAAAGCCTGGTTAATTAAAGGTATTATACCACATCAAAGTTTGATCGAAAGACCACATACTAAGTGCTAGCGAATTCACAGAGTTCGCCGAATAACATCGAGCATAATCAGAAAGAGAGGTCTAATTCTCCGACACAACATAAGGGACAAGAATAATACAATGGGGATTCTTCAAGGGAGAAATGTAAGGTTCAAAGTGATTAAACTGAATCTTTTATTGCAAAGCACAATATGCTAAGAATTATTTTTATTGCCAACGGGATATTTTTGTTATATTTTGACTTCCCTATTAAACTAAATTTTGTTGTCTGTTGTGAACATGGTATTTTTGTTATTTTTGACTTCGCTTATATTAAACTAAAATGCCATCGTTTGACTTCCTTACTACCTCACCTTCGTGACCTACTGACCTTCTTTCTCCTCCCTCTCTTCTCGTCTCTTAATTGATATCCGTTCTCGATATGCTCTTTTCTCGGCAACTCTGCTCACATTGCGTGCGAGGTCCAGTGGAGAAGGTTGCGGCCGATGTTCGTGCGGCAACGGCGTAGCATTCGAACGGCGGTAGAAGCGGCGGTGCCGCCGGAGAAGCAAACCGGGGCGTCGATGATGGAGCAGTTGGTGCCGGAGATCACTACCCACGACTTGAGCTACCGTGAAAGAGGCGATGGAGGCGAAGGCGTCGGTGGCGGACAAGGTAGATTTAGACCTCCGCGCCTAATTTGATGACATTCATTTTGGAGCGGAGAGATTCTGCCTCCTCTGCGACTTGACGCTTTATTTCGAAAATTTTAGAGTTTTAACTCTGTATTTTTGTTCTTAGATTCAGATGGAAGTGTTTCTTCAAGTGATGACCAGAAAGACGATACTTTCCTAAACTCTTCTCTTAAACACCTATGCCAAGATGTATCTGCGTATGCGTTTGTTGGGCGTGGTCAGGGCTGAGCTCCCGGTCTGGTGGGGGTTGCTGGCAGCTATGGGGGATTATAACTGGGGAGGTTATCTTGCTATTGTAGAGATGGTCGAAAAAATGGGGTTTAAGCTTCACGCGTCGCTCTGTTTCCACGTGTACGAAGAAGCCCGTGCTCAGCTTCTCATTGGGTTGCTGGTATTTGTGAATATGATTCTGACATTTTCTTCACTGATCGATTTGGGTTGATGTATAAGGACTGTCTGTCACTGAGTGTTAATGAACTTCCTGTTCTTGATGGAAAGACACTAATTCCAGTGTACAAAGACCCCTGTGATGATTTCGGGACTAGTTATGCATCATACTTGGGCTCAACGATCACTGTAAGTTGCACATTACGCATTGATTAGAACTGAACTGTAGTCAAAATTGGAATGAATTAAAGTTACATTTCAGTCAGCGCTTTGTTACAGGGCAGGTCCATAGGTCTCGGACAAGATGGCGAGCTTAGATATCTGTCTCACCATCAATATGGAGTCGGGAATTCCAGTGCTCTGATAAGAACATGCCGCTCCATCTCAAGCAACGTGCTGCACCTTTTAACCTTGTATGTATGTTTTCTGAGCTTCGGAGCTGATCAAAGATTCCTTTTTAACTGATAGTAAGAGACTTGGAAGCATAATTCCCGCTGAGTTTTTTCTTGGCCCATACTCTTGATGTATATATACCCTACAGTTTAACCGAATGAGTTATAGAAACTTTGGAAGCATTTGGCCCACTTAAAAAATGCGCTACCAAGGTTGCTAATTGTTTCACTCATTTCATTTGTCTTGTGATCTATATATTAGGTTTAGGTTTATACAGAATTGCATACTCCCTCTGTCCCTTTATAACTGTCTCACCACTTCTTTTTTCACTATTCATGGATGATTTTATTATTTTAATATCTTAAATTATGTGTAACAATAAATTATTAAAATTAGATATTCTAAAAATATAAGTTACGATGACTCTAACAATATATCATACGATAATTTTTACATTTGAACGGTTAAAGATTTTTTCAATGCAAACTGCATTAACTCTACTGATGAATTGTGAAGTAAGACACATATAGAGGGACAGAGGGAGTAAGTTAATATTCCTAAATTTCATAGGTATGTATAGCTAAATGAATTGTAGGGTCCGGTCGTCAATGATCCGATTGCTAAATAGTTTGAGTTTAGTGAAGTCCTTTGATGTGGAACTGATTGGTACAGCCTTTATAACATAGCTGATGGAATGATACATTGAACTGCATAGTACGGGCTAATAACGATATTGATCATATTTTTTGTGTCCCTGGTGTATCATCTATAATTACTGACCGATGCTTGTCTATCGTATGTTCTGGATTAATTGACACGTAGATGAAGTTATTGGTTGGTCAGATCAGTGCTAAGAGATGCAAATTTTCCATAGGTTTGGGGTGCTCATCCTGTCATTAGGGTTTTAAGATTGATTATGAAACACATGGATATTTCTTTCGTTGTTGGCTAAAGTCTCTGCCTCAGTAACATAAGAAATTGCGTCAAAAACGTGCTCAAGTCCACTAAATTTTCATGTGACGATTTATGTGGTAACCTTCTTTCCTACCGCAACCATTATTGTACAAAAGTATTCCACTCGTTGTTTAGTGCATGTGTATCACCTTATGATTCATCAGGTTAAAAACGATGTGCGTGTGCGTGTGTTGAGTTGTGATACGTGTTTCTCTGAATAATTCTTGCAGATGGAGTTCTCTGAATGGGAATGTCACGAAAGCTGTTTCAATGGACTCTGATGCACTCAATCATGATGTGGTGAAGCTAGCCAGTGGAATTGACAAAATCACTGGTTTTGTGGGTTTCCTAATCTATATTGGTGAAATTTGAAATAGGAAAATCAGTTTTTTTTCCCAATCATGATGCCTTCAGCATTTTTTTCCAGATCCTTTTGGCTTGGTGCTATTTATCTCTCTAGGGCATCTTGATGTGCTCACCGTAGTTGAATACTCATTTTTGGTTTGTTTAGTTACTCAGAATTGGAGTTCTTTTTGAATGACTCTCTATGCCTGTGGTTAGTAGCTTGCGTTGCTTGGTGGCGGCGGTTGGCTTTGAAAAGAATCTGGTTGTGTGAAAGTAAATGTCTTGAGAAATATTGTGGAATATAAATGTTTTTTGTCTAGATCTCCCTGTTAAGATGTCTATGATGGTTGTGCTTGCCGCTTTGGCGTCTAACCATGAATTTGTGTTAAAACTTCCCGTTATTATAGCGCTTGTTTTATTAAATAGTTGATGAAAATTCAACTAGAACATAAGGGTATATATATTTTCAGGAAGTAGACCTTTCTGATCCAAGAAGACCTAGAATTTTTTTCTTCATGATTGTCAGTTCTGAGTTCTGATATAACTTTATGAAACTAGCTTATTAATTTTTGTGGAATGCTTATGGTCTTTATTCATAGTTTGGTTGCATTGCAGGAAGTGGCATCACGCTCTGGACAAATCAGTGGAAAATTTCATATTCGATCCCATATCCAGTGGAGTATTGTGCTTTCCAGAGATATTCTACTTCAGGTTTTGTTCAATACTTGTGTGCCTTCTTAACATTCATTAGCTAGAAGTTCCTCTTTCTTGATAACAATCATTAACTTGTATTTAAGATTGAAGGTCCATGGTTAAGCACAGAAGAAGACATTGTTGCTCTTCAAGCACAAGAAGGTGTTGCTTTGTCCATGGTAAATCACAAGAGAGGTTGTCATTCTCTTCTTAACCTTTGCTCTATCTTCTGAATTTCATCTTGTGGCGAGAGCAAAGATGGTCCGTTTTTCAAGCACCTTTCTTGCCTCTCTACTTGTATAAATATTTGTTAAGAGTATTTTTGAAATGCCATCATTCTCTATGTAATAAAGCCCAAAAGTAGTATCAAGATATTGTTATAGTATGAGTGAACTCAGAGTCTCACTCAAGAATTTGATCCGACTAGAAGTTATGTTCTAGGAAAAGAAAAATATATTTACAGAATGATATTTTCACATTGGAATCTGTAACGCTGTAGAGTTCAATAACAGTTCTGTGAATCATGATCTCCATTACACATCCTTGGACAACAACCCTCTGAAAGGTTGAATCCCTTTTATACTCTCTTCAAAATTATCCTACTTCTGAAAGGTTACTTGGGGAGTTAGTTGTTTTTTAGCCATGTTTGTGCTTTAGGGGAGTGATGTTAAGCAATTAGTCCCCCTGACTTCTTCTAACTACACGAGTCTTTTCTTTACCGGTGCAGGAGTTTTTCCATCCAGCAATCAGAATATTGGTCTATGGCAGCCTGAATAGCCCAAAAGGTAATGTAGATGACAAGCTGGAGAAGAGTTGAGCACATTAGGGGAAGTATCTAACTGTGCTATTAGAAGCATTTGTATTAGTAGCTGGATGGCTTAATAGAATATGGCAGTGGATCATACAACTCATCCATGGTGTCCAAGCTCATAAGCTAAATATGAAGTCAGGTGTCGGATTTTGATTATTTTGTACTCGTGCAAGTCTCTGCCGTTTGGGAAAGGCAGTGGAGACTCTGTGATACTCGACTACTGTTGAAAGTGGCAGATGGAGCTTTTGTTCTTTAGGTAGTGTAACCAATTGATTTTTTTCTTGGGAGGAAGAATAAAGTGAAGCATTCTGCTCGTGCTCGGAAAGAGTATTATTTGGTTTATTTTGTAATTTGTGACTGTACGAAAGTTTTGTTATCTTTTTTGTAATTTTTGATTGTACAAAAGTATCTTGATCAGTATTAAGAAAAAGAAATGCTTAGATGCTTAGCCATAGATTTATAGAAATGCTATGTTAGTATGCAGTATTAGGAAGTTAAAAGCAAGTAAAATGAA
>JAULKK010000008.1:14865980-14876746 GCA_032355705.1 Rubia peregrina
GCAGTTAATATCTTTACCTACGTATAATAACGGCAAATAAAAAGTTACTTTTCAGAAACTATGTGTTGCGACGAATTAAACAATATCACATATGTATATATTATTGTTCATATATCTATTCAAATATGCGGTCAAATTTTGCTTTTGGAACATTGTCCCAAAAGCAAAGGTGTAAATTAAGCAGGGACAGAGGGAGTACCATTGATTCATGAACTCGAATTTTAATCATCTCATTATACTATTCAACTTATTTGCAATAAAACAATAATAATCAATTCAGAGGAGTAGTTGAAGCCAGAGTATGGTTGGCCTAGTGGCATCAGTTCCACGAAAAAAAACCCCATAAAAAATGCAAGCTAGCAGCAGATCAGAAACAGAGAGGAGTCCCGGAGAAGAACCGGAATATGATCGGAACGCGGAGCTCCGATCATTCGACGAAACCAAATCCGGCGTTAAAGGGCTCGTCGACGCCGGAATCACCCAAGTGCCCCGCATATTCATTCACCCAAAAGCTAATCCACCAGATAACGACATCCCAGTTGACGGGGATAAAGCGACGCCCCCCAAGTTCCCCATCATCGATCTGGGCGGAGTTGGTACGAGTGTCGTGAAGCGCAGAGAGATCGTCGATAGCGTAAGGGATGCGGCGGAGAACTGGGGGTTTTTCCAGGTGATCAATCATGGGATTCCGGGCAGTGTTTTGGAGGAAATGATTGGAGGAGTGAGGAGATTCTTCGAGCAAGATGATGGAGTGAAGAAAGAGTGGTACACCAGGGATCCGACGAAGAAGTTTGTGTACAATTCGAATTTTGACTTGTACAGTTCCCCGGCGGCTAACTGGAGGGACTCGATGTATTGTGCAATGGCGCCGGACATACCAGCGCCGGAGGATTTGCCGGCGGCTTGCAGGTATTTTACAACTCTGCACATTTCAAAATCAGTATTGTACTACTTTTTTTTTTGAAAAAGTATTCCACATTGGTTTTGGATTAGTCCAAGATTTGGGGAAAAAAATTTCATAGGTTTATGGGAGTACAGGTTTATGGGAGTACGGAGTTTAATTAGAATAATAAAAGGTAAAAAATCTTAGTTGTAATATTAAAAATTTATTATGCAACGTGTAGTAGTTATAAAGATTATAGCCCGATTCACGCAACCAAGAAATTTTATCTCATTTCTTCTAATTTGCACTTTAAACCTTGGTCTTTCTATAATTTATGGAAAAAATATCTTTCAAAAGACAGACTCTTTGGATTAAAAATAAAATATGTCTAAGTGGAGTATATCCCAATAACAAATAAGGGCTAATTATACAATATACTAGGGTACGATCAGGGGCGAATCCAGAAAAAAAAATGGTAGGTCACATTTTAATATGATGACTCTGTATTTGAAAGTGATGTTAAAATTTTGAGAAAATTTTAAATTTACAAGAATAACATGGGTTTAAAATTTAAAATAAATTAGGGCACTAATTAAAAATCATATATTAATTAATAAAAAAATAATTTATTTTTTGAAAAAAAGGTAGGGCAACCATGAATAGATCCGCCTCTAGGTACAAAGGGTTATTTTGACATGAAAAAATATCCTAATAAATTTATATTGTGATCCTTCCTAGAAAAAATGCTTATATAAATGTTGGATAAGTGTCCTATTATTGCGAATTCAAATATATCATATTTTTATCGAATCTTTTCGATATGACTCAATTATCTAGATATTGGAATAATTTTGAGAAAATATATAACCACCTTTTTCAAAATACATTTAGAATATTTATAAATTGACATTTTCAATTAGATATTGTGTCGCTTATAAATGTGTGGGTTAAATTTTTTTGCTGGATCATTCATTAGAGTCATGTTTATTAGTATTTTAGAATGCTTTTAGCAAATGTTATACTACATTATTAGGACGTTTAATTTTTATACATTCTAATAGATATTTATTGGGACGAAGCGTCCTTAGATTAGGATCTCAATAGTCCATATTATATTATAGTGTATAAGATTATAAAGTCATGAGCACTAATTTATTTTAAGATAGAAATCCCAAAAATAGTGTAACGCTTTTATTTAATATATGTAACAGTGAAATCTTGAGGAAGTACTCCAAGGAAGTGAAGAATGTGGGGTGTCTGTTGCTTGAATTGCTGTCAGAGGGACTTGGACTTCATCCAAACTACCTGAATGAAATAGATTGTGCAGAAGGCCATTTTGTTCTTTGCCATTACTATCCACAATGCCCACAACCTGAGCTCACCATTGGCATAAACAAACATTCAGACAATCATTTCCTCACTGTTCTTCTTCAAGATCATATAGGTGGACTCCAAGTTCTCCATCACAACCGGTGGATTGATGTTCCACCCACGTCAGGAGCTCTAGTCGTCAACATTGCAGATCTTCTTCAGGCAAAACCTTAATCTCATGACACTCTTTTTCCTTCAATCTCTTATATATGCTGCATAACCAAAAATAGGGTGTGCTTCTCAGAGTTTATAAATTGTCTTATAATTTAAAGCAGTTTTTATGTTTCGTAAACTCATAAAAAACTGTTTGTTTCAAATTTGAAGATATTTTTGGAGGAAGAGTAAATGTTAGTCTCTCCCTAATTTTAAAATAAGACGGTTTTGGTTATAATCAAGGTTCTATTTTTTTTGACATGTTATAACTATTTATAACCGATATGTTAGAGTCGAAAATAGAGTATTAACTAAATTACACCTCAATATATAAAGTCATGATCGGCAATATCTATTTAGTACCAAATTATTTTATGATAAATTTAATTTGTAAGGACTTGTGATTGATTTTTCAGCTTATATCTAATGACAAGTACAAGAGCGTGGATCATCGAGTTCTGGCAAACAAAGTTGGACCAAGAATATCAGTTGCGAGTTTCTTTCATGCCGTTATGACGCCGACAGAGAGGATTTATGGGCCGATTAAGGAGTTAGTGTCGGAAAATATCCCGGCAAAGTATAGAGAAACTACATTGAAGGAATATATTGAGTTCTACCGGGCCACAGGACTTGATGATACTTCTACTTTACTGCATTTTAAGCTGTGAATAATAGATGCATTCTTGGGAACAGGAAAAAAGAGTTTGTAAATCGATCTGTATCTGATCAAGGATATCAAGATTACGGTTACTTCGTATGTTCCATTATGAATGTTTTTCTACTATTTCTAAATTAAAATAGCTATATTTTAATCATTATTAATTTCTAATAATGTATGTTAAAATATTGACTAAGACGAAGGTTTGGTAAAGACCATTTTTTCATAGGCTTATGGAAATATGTGGTTTAATTATTAGAATAATAGGAAGTTAGGGATTAAGTTGCAATTTTTAGGAAATTGAAACTCACGCGCGAGTTTTTTTTTATAACCCTAGACCTTTTCTTATTGTCATTTAATTTTCATTTTAACTGGCGCAGTTTTTCTTCTCCGTTCAATTTCTCTCGTTTCTTCGCTCCTGATCTCGATTTTCTTCGAATTTCACCATTCAATTTTCCGTTCCATTGTTCGTTTGTGTTTGCCCTATGTAATTTTTGCATTTTGAGTTCTTTTGTCATTTTTTAAAATTTTATCTTCCAATTTAAGGGTTTTGGTTTTGGATATGATGTTTCATATGTGTTATTGCAACGGAATGGGGAACAAGAAGGATAAATCCGTCGAAGGTGTTGTAAATGGTGAAGGTGATGTTCATTTGTTGAATTTTTGGTGTTAATGTGTATTTTTGTTGTCAAATGTTGAATGCATGTGCTTTATTTTGCCTTATAACCAATTTTTATTTTGGATATGAAGTTTTTTGTGTTTTACACTCTCGGAATAGAGAAGAAGAGAGGAAAATCTGTCGAATTTCTTCTCGTGTCGAAAGTGATGTTTTGTTTTGTTGAATTAGTATTGTTAATGTGTAGTTTTGGTGTCAAATGAGGATGAAGTATTTTAGATTTCAATATAACCATTTTCTGATGCTTTGTGTGATGATGTTAGCATGTTTACCGTTTTCCCCAATTTAAGAGATTTATTTGTCGAAGATCCGATGTGTATTGTGAGAGGCTGAATGTTTATAATGTTATATGTGGATATTAAGTGGTCTTTATGTTGCCTTTTATTTTGGTGCGTAATCTTTGTTTTTGTCTCCCCCAATTTTTTCGTCAAATTCAGTGAGAGGAGTTGTTTTTTAGTTGAGAGGTTCTGTGTTTTGAAATCGAATGTGTAATGATATGAATCTCCTTGCGAAGACTCTGGATTGCGGAATATCGGATCTTTGAACCGAGTAGGAATCTCGCCCAACCTACTGATTCACATGAAATTGCAGCGTCTAGCCTGCATGGTACACTCAACTCCGACTTGCTCTCTAAATAGCCCGCATGTTTAGATCTCAAGGGTTCTTTATAAGCGTCCAACCCACAGGGTACACTTACAAAGGAGATTGAAACTCTTGAATAAGTAATCCAAGCCCTTGCCGACTTCTTCATTAATTCTTCATCATGAAGCTGATCAATCAAAGCATTCAATGCAGCATCCCTAAGTTTCATTCTTGACATTGTCATCGGTCCAGCCATGTCACTTAGAGGATCTCAAACACAACCCTTGAATATTTGATCAAGACGTGAAATGTTTTTATTTATGGTGGTAGTCGTCTCAGGATCTCCATCAGAATGACAATTGAACGAAAATGTTTCCGCCGTCCCGATTCAAATTACACATTTGATTTTCAAACACTATTTCTTCTCAAAATTTGATCCCCATATTTGAATAGATATATAAACAATAATATTATCGTGTGTGATATTGTTGAATTATTCGTAACAAGTAATTTCTAAATATTAAATTTTATATTTGCCTTCATTATACGTAGGTAAAAGCATGATAATAATGCCTGAGCAATTTGATTTGGGACGGAGAGAGTAGTAAATTTCAAATACAATGGATCGAATCCTAGCTCGCTCGCCCCAATGCTAAGTACTCCCTTCGATTCACTTTTATAGACCACTTTCTTTTTTGGAATGATGCAAAAATATATATTTAAAGTTGTGATATCAAACATAATAAAATGGAGAAAGTATGTTTTTCTATTTAGCAGTCGGGTGAGCTAGGACTTGGTCCATTGAATTTGGGATCTACTATTTTCATTCAGTTGTCATTCAAACTAGTATGAAAAGTTGCTCAATTAATGGCTGAATGCTTTAGGAATTCAAATAAAATTGGGACCACTATGGAAAACCCCGAAAAGGAAGAGGGTTTTAGGCCGTATGGTCACTTCCTTTTTTAATATTAAAATACTCCCTAATTATTTGAGAAGCAATATAGTGGTTATAGATAAATCCTGAAAAAACTTCATTTTCAATAGCTTTTATAGTCAAATTATCATTATTTATACATATTAAATGTTTGTCAAAGTTATACTCCCTCTATTTCATTGAGCTTGACACACATTTCATTTTCGTATATTTTGTTAGAATCGACACATTTTCTTTTATGATAGAAAGTGAATAATTTTCAACCACTCACTAAACTTTTTTACTCTCCTCATTCAGTACCATCCACACATTTCTACTTGCAACAATAATAAAATATAAAGGTAGTGTGTCAAACATACCAAAACGAAGGGAGTAAGAGCTTTGATGCTATAAATAAAAACAAAATCCAAATCACCTTATTAAATATACCCCTCCGTTTATTGGATTTGACACATTTTACTTTTCTGCTTATTTTTATGGGTTTGACACACTTTTTTTCAGGCAAAATTTCTTCAATTCCATTCACTAAATCAATTTTTTTAAAAAAATTTAATTTCATCCATTCATTTCATTCACTTAAATCCTAATACCTAAACTTATTGTGTCATATCTAGCGAGACTGTGGTAGTTTTAATTTTAAAAATATTGACACCACATTAAATTAGCTATTTTCTCGATCAGTTTTGAACAAAGAAAATACTATATTCTCCATACTAACTCTATTTACACTTTTATCCTTTTGATACTATTTTATATCAAAATTTGATCACATATTTAAATAAATAAATATATATATGTGTGTGTGAATAACAATATTATCATATATGATATTGTTCAATTTATCGTAACAAGTAGTTTTAAAATATTAATATTTTATTTTTCGTATTATACGTAGGTAAATATATTAAAGTTAAATATAATTTTTAAACAGTGTGATAATGATTACAGTGCAAATAGAGTTAGCACGAAGGAAACACCGTAATAAGATAAATCCTCGATGGTTTGAATCTTAGGCTGATTACGTCCAAAAGTTCCAATCCAATGCAATATGCTCACAGTATGAATCTTCTCCATTTTCAAATTATTAAGAACTCTTTCTTTTACTACTTCAAACTCGTTTTAATAACATTATACACCCAAGAAATTGCACATTTATGCACAAAGATAAGCAATTAAAAACATAACTTAACTTTTACTCTTACTGATTTCGGCTTTACAGAAATATCAGTCCAGTCATATCACCTACTCATAGTAGCACAACACGTCAACATCACTCTTCATTTCCTTCCCGCCACGTCATCACGTAGACTCTCCTACTCACCACTCTCTTTCCGGACTCCAGCCTGGCACTACCCTACTGTCTCCACTCTCATCCAATCACAAACCCCCACGTGTACCCCCTCATTAGGCATTATCAATGCCTCCAGTATATAAATACCCTCCTTCTCTTTCCTTCTCTCCCACTCCATTCTTCTTCCTCCTCATTCTTATCCAAGATATCTCCCACGTGTTAAATTACTATTTTAACCTCGTACCTGCCCCGAGCTCCGGCCATGGCAACTTCCTCTTTCATTCTGCTAGCTCTTGTTATCCTCCCTGCTCTAATGGCTGGGCCCACTTCCGCGGCCTTAGTGAAGCAGCAGCCGCTCGTGCTGAAGTACCACAACGGCGCTTTGATGAAGGGCAATGTCGTCCTCAACCTTGTCTGGTACGGCAAGTTCACCCCGGCGCAGAAGGCCATCATCGTCGACTTCCTCAAGTCTCTGAGCACCCCCGCGGCGGCGCCTTCCGCCGCCACCTGGTGGAAGACCACCGAGAAGTACAAGGGCGGCGCGGTTAACGTCGTCCTTGGAAAGCAGATTCTCGATGAGAGATACTCTCTTAAGAAGTCTCTGACGAATTCAAACCTCGTCTACTTAGCGGCCAAGGGCGGCCACGCTACCGGCGCGATTAACGTTGTCTTTACGGCGAAGGACGTTTACGTGGCCGGGTTCTGCTCCCGGTGCGGGACCCACGCTTACACCAAAGGCCCGACCCGTTTTACTTACGCCTGGGTGGGTAACTCCGAGACCCAGTGCCCCGGTCAGTGCGCGTGGCCTTTCCACCAGCCCATCTACGGGCCCCAGACTCCGCCGTTAGTTGCGCCTAACGGCGACGTCGGAGTTGACGGAATGATCATCAACTTAGCCACAGTTCTCGCCGGTGCCGTTACGAATCCGTACAACCAGGGGTATTTCCAGGGGCCCGCAACGGCGCCGTTGGAGGCTGTGTCCGCGTGTACCGGAATGTTCGGGTCCGGGTCTTACCCGGGATATCCCGGCAATTTGTTGACCGATAAGATCACCGGAGCTAGCTTTAATGCGAACGGCGTGAACGGCCGGAAGTTCTTGCTCCCGGCGATATGGGACCCGGAGACCTCAGCCTGCTCGACGCTTGTGTAATATCGATGAGGGGAAATGATATGGTGTGGGCATGCGTACGTACGGTACTGTGTACATACATAAATTACTACATGGATGGGAAGTGCGCAGGGCATTGGGGTTCGGCGGGAGTTTGTCGTTTTGTGTGGTGGCGTTGGTGTAAATTGTGTACTACTGTAGTTTTTATTTTCTATGGTTCGAAAAAAAGGAAAATGGAGAATAATAATGTAATATTAATTAATGGGTGTGCTATCTTTTTTGATCGGAATTATAAATTACGACTTTTTTATATAAAAAAATTAATAGTAGGACCCTTCTAATTAATATATAGAAATAGTTTTACAATTTTGAGGATAAATTGCAGTCTATCTTCTATTATAATTGTTGCACCGACTATTGAAAAATCATAACTAAAAATGAGAAAATATCTAACTATTAAAAGGTGGGATGAATGAACTTTCAAATGGATGTTTCACACACCAACCTGATATAGCAGAGCATGCTTCACGCCAACCTGGCATATAGAGACTTAAATACCACCATTTATTTGAGGAATTTTTTTTCGAGTTGTGTCTGATCAGTTAAACACAATGCCTGAATTGTCTTAGTGGCTAACTACACTAATATTAAACTGAAATCAGGTTAAAAACAAACCAGATGTGGGAGACTAGAGACACAACAGTCCAACTCAAACTAACCTGACCTAACCCGACCCAAATTGACTCACCTGACCCGACCCAGCCCTATTTGGACGGATCTAAATGTGCCACACCACCTGCGGCGGCTTTTTTCCAGCCAAAGTTGATTTTTTTGGCGATCTTGATCTGCCACAGGCGACCTTTTATCGCCCCTTATATTTTTCCATTCAACAATTTGAGCACGTCATGTTTTCCGGTTTGGCTGAGTTTCTTCTCCGTCTGCCAGCGATTGCGCTGCCTCTTTGTCACCATCGGCCGACCATCTTCTCCGGGAAGTCCAGCGCTGGCTTCTTCTTCTGTCCTTCATTCTCTGATTGGTCGTCTCTATGCCGATCTACTCCTGTTCACAACTACAACTACTGAAAAGGGAAGAAAACTACAACTAGAGTGAGGAGGAATCGTCGGACCGCCGGATCTGGTGGCGGTGGCGGCGTCGGCAACCCCTCATGGAAGGGTTTTGAGGTGAGTGCTTTTGGGGGGAAACGGATTCTGGAGGGAGAATAGAGAGAAAAAAGTCTCCGGAGTTCACTATTACAACCTTATTTCATTCCCTTGTTAATGGTTTAAATTTGATGGTCTGCAACAAGATGAAGCGTGATGAATTACTCCCACTGGTTTCCTAACATTGACCCCCTTTCTTTTTTTGGTTGGTTTTTTAATAATGACTCATTCCCCTTTTGGCAAAGTTCAGGTTATTTTCATCCACTCAATTTACTTTTTACTCTCACAATACAATCTCCACCACTCAATTTACTTTATAAAAACATTGTGCTCTTTTGTTGGGAGTCAATGTTAAGAAACTAGAGGGAGTAGATTCGTTCTTAACCGCAGCTGAAATAGTACTCCCTCCGTTCAGCTAAATTTGACACTTTTTAGTCAGCTTTTTCAAGTCATGTTTGACCATAAATTTCATGTAATATATAAGTATTAATATTATCATATGAGCTATCGTTGGATTCTTAGTAGCATGTACTTTCCAAATATTAAAAATTTACGTGATATTAACATATGTAGTAAAAGTTATTAATGGTCAAACATGTTTTAAGAAAATGGAGTAAAAAGTGTGTCAAACATTAATGAACGGAGTGAGTAGAGGTTTAATGAATATAGGGGGTCCCAAATTCAATTTCAATTACACCTACTTCTTTCGTCCCACCAATTTTGACCTATTTACTTTTTCTAAATCAAACTTGGTAAACTTTGACCTTGAATATTTATTAACATATTTATAATAAAAATATCATGTGAGATATTGTTAGATTCATCTCAACATATATTTTCTAAATATCAAAATTTTATGTGGAATTGTTACATGTACCTAAAGATGTTGATGGTCAAACATGATCATTGAACACCGTAAAAAAGTAAATTAGCCAAAATTGTTGGGACGGAGGGAGTATATTTTTAGTTCCATATTTAAATGGTGCAAGTGGGGATTTCAAAGTTTGTTTTTTTCATAAAAATATTTGGGAAAAGTGCAAAAAATAACCTTATAGGATTGAGAAAGTGTAGGAATGACCTTGTAAAATCTGAAAGTGCATAAATAACTTTATAAGATTGTTAAAATGTATTATTTTACCCAATTTACACTATTCAGGCATTGGCCGATGCAATTCAGACATTAACCCAAAGTGAAAAGACAAAAATATCCTTTAAACTAATAACTAAATATATAATGACCATTATACCCTCTAAACTTCTTCACCAACTTCACACTGAGGGCCGCCACCACGCCAATGCTGATTCAAATGAAACATCCCAATCAACCATTAAATAATCAAAGATTGAACAAGAATTTAAATTCAATCAAATCAGCCAAGAACAATAAAAAATTGAACAACACAAACACAACATCCATAAAAAAACCCCACTTGGATCAAATCATCAGCTGAAGCAACCTCTTTTTAACACTCTTCTTAAACACCGTTGCAGCCAAGCACTGCCGCCACCTTTCCATGCTGCTGCTTCTCGCCGCCACCACCGCCTTTCCCAATTGCTCCCTCTTTCCGCCACCACCACCTTTCCCCGTTGGTCCCTACCCCACCACCAAACCCTAGTTCCTCCACCACCTCTCCTTGCTACTCCCTACCCCGCAGCCACTCATGGCTAATAGCTCTAGCTCCCTTTGACGTCGATCTGCTCGATCCGTTACTCCGCCGCCTACGTGATGGAGATCCAATGACGACTATCACCATAAATGAAGTCATTCCACGTCTTGATCAAACAAGGTCAAGAATGAAGCTTAGGGATGCGGCATTGAATGCTTTGATTGACCGCCTTAATGACGAAGAACTTAAGAAGAAGTCGGCAAGGGCTTGGATTACTTATTCAAGTTTGTCGATTACCTGAAGACATTATGAAGAACACTATACTCTTTTTCCCATTGGGTTT
>JAULKK010000008.1:14885432-14896830 GCA_032355705.1 Rubia peregrina
TGGAATGCAAACATCATCCCCAATGTTACCTCCACATTCATGGAAGCACATGACCACCTGATTCATGTTGAAATCCATGTCACCAGAGTTGGATAGAATACACATACAATTCAAAAAGGAATAAAGGAAGATGCAAAAGCTGAAATCACAGAGCAGTCTCTTCTTTGCTAATGATATAGAGCATTGAAGCAAGCTTTGATTTGAATGCCTTTTGTTAAAAAATCAGCATAAAACAGTTCAAGTAAAGAATACTTCATTGTCAAACTCTAAGTATTAATATTGAAGATCAGATTGACCAGCAATTCAGTATCCACATTTAAACACACCTTGAGCAGAGAATGCATATTCTCCAAATGAGTTAATCTATTTTTCATCACGAATTTATTTTTAGCAGGATGTAACAAGGATGCCAATGAAGTCTCCATTTCTGTGAACAGCCTGGAGATTATGGACCACACCAGCACCGGCATAAGACCCAAATGAAAAGCAAGACGTGTCTAATTAACATAAAGTTGCAAGTAATAAACTATCAAGTATAGAGGGTAGCAAAGGAATTACTATGCACACAGCATAATCATTTAAGCCAAAATTATATGTAAACCATCTCTTGGAAAAAAAACACCAATCAAAGAACCCTCTCCCTTCTACAAGAAAAAGAAATATATCTAATGCAAAATTACCTGTGACTTGAGTTTAAATTCACGAATAATTTGAAACAGCTGCTTGTAGCCACTCCAGTTATACTCCTGTGGAACGCGCGCTTCCACTATTCCCCACCAGCAGTCAACCATGACACCATCGACATTAATGGACTTCAAGGCTCTTAGTTGTTTTCTAAGACCATCTGGATCAACAAGCTCGCACTTCATATTAATGATACCCAGCTGTCATTAGATAAGTACAGGAAATGTATGAGACAAGAGACTAATCTTCGCCAAATATAAAAGTCACCATGATCAACAGTACAAAACTTAAGTTTCAGCTTTCTAAGTACAGCGAGATTTTTCCCAGAGGTATCATACAATGACATGATAAGAGTAAAGAACATAAATGAAACCATAATATTGCTCTCGTCACATAGACACAAAAAACATGTTGTACTAATGGTTTTTTTTGGCAAGCATGTCGCTCTATAGCAGCCTGAGGGGTGATGGCTTTGAAATAAAAAGTGGAACTTTTATTAGAACACTAGTATTAAGCAAGCAATCTATGCTTAATTATAGGTACAAATGAAATGTGAGAGCACCCAGTTTTAACTTAACTACAGCTGCATTACAATGCTATGCTACTCCAGATAATCAGTGTTTGCATCTTAAAAAGTGTAGCTCTTTTGTGTAATTACTGAAGGCGTCCACAATGGTTGCTTCCTAATGGGTCTTTTCTTATTAAAGACCACTCCTTAATAAGAACCGGCCACTGTAGACCGGTCATTAAGGAGTAGATACTTTTTACTCAATAATACCAACCACTATATGAATGTCACTTGTCATTAATTGCTATTATCATAAAAATAAAATAAAATCTAGTTGGAAGTGGATCCCACATAAAGTGTTCCTTGAAAGTTTATCCACCATTTAAACTTTTTTCTTAAAATTATAATTCTTATATTGATGATGTGGCATGTTAAGAGCACACCTTGTAACTCCTACCATTGTGAATGCCCTAAGCAAGTTAGCTGTATGTACTTAATACTCCCTCCGTCCCACTTTAAATTGCTTATTTACTTTTTCACGGTCTTCAATGAGCATGTTTGACCGTAAATATCTCTAGTTACATATAATAATCTCGCATAAAAAATTGATATTTGAAAAATAGATGTTAAGATAAATTTAACAATATCTCACATGATATATTTATTATTTATATATTAATTTATATATATGGTCAAAAATTTTAAAGTTTGACTCTCAAAAAGTAAATAAGCAATTTAGAGTGGGACGGAGGGAGTATCTTTTAAAAAAAGACAGGTGAAGAGTTACTACATCGTCGAATTTTACAATCAACACACAAACGCTACTCCATCGTTCAACTCCGTTAATTCAAAGGAGAAGCACCGGCTGAAATCGTCCCACCGGCAACCGCCATAAAATGCGTATCCTGCTTGGGTTTAGCTGACATCAACGCTCCGACGGCGGGCTTAATCTTCTCACCGGCCCTAACAATGATCAAGAACATCAACCGATAAACAACCACCATTCCGAACAGGACTGCAAGATCAACCCACTTGGAATACCCCATTTCCACTCCAAATCTTTCCCGGAGAATACCCTCCCCGGTGATTCTCGCTGGAGTTTCCCCCGGAGAACCGGCAAACGTCCGGCCCAAGAACTCGTTCTTGAACAAGCCCTGAAACGCGTACCTGTGGAAAGCAACGTAATACAGTGGGTATTTCCAGAACACTGTCGGTAAGTCGCCCGGAAGCCGGAAGAACCCGCCGCCGAGGATCATCAGGCCCTGGATTCCGGCGCCGACTATGATTCCGGTGAGGAAATTGGGGACCAAGCTTGCAACGATCATCATTAGGCTCTCCACTAACATCATGCATACAAACAGAACAGCGGCGAAGAAGACGAAGCGTTCGATCACTTCCCCCGGATCAAGCCCCTTTTGAAGTCCGGCGAGAAAATATGCAATGGCTCCCGGAATTAATGACACCAGTAGCAAATATGGTATTGCAGAGAGTATGTTTCCGACGACGAATGCGCCTGGATCGTAGTGGCCGTTCTTCCTTTCTCGTAGAAACACCTGTTTATCAACATTTTTATGAGAAGTGTTGAGTTAAAGGGAGAAATTGCCCTAATTCCCGTCAATCAACTTTTTCAAGATACGTTTTACCATAAATTTTAACACGCAAGACGTACACTAGTTAGATTTGTCTGTGTATTTTCTAAATATTAAAATTTTATATGCCATCATCACCTGTAAATAAAGTTATGTCTGATCAAACAAGTCCTTAAAAATTTGACAGGAAAGTGTCAATTTTGCGGTTTTAGTTACCTTCATCTCCTCTGCAAAGGAAGGGAATCCACCAATAGCCATGAAAGTAAGGAATGAAGCCACAAACATTAGCATTGATGCTGTAGCCTGGCAAAAAAAGCAAGTTGATCAACCTCATATTTGATATTCAGGTTATTTTCCATTAATTGCATAAATTCTGTGCTTTCTCACCTGAATTGAGGAGTTACTGGAACCAATAACGGAGAAAAATATGGTGCCCAGACCAAGACCTAATGCGATATAAACAACCAGTCGCATCCAGTAGTATCCCAAATCACGAAACATGTTCAAAGATGATCTTTTTGTCAAAACAAGGCATTGATCAATGAAACTGGCATTTTGTTTGTTTTTCTTCAATGCCTCGCCTTCCTGTTAAGATTTTCATACAATTAATTACTGCGTAATTGTTTCTATCCAGTTTCGAGTTTTTGTTTGTATATATATATATTTGTACGATTTACTTACATTCTTGCTTGTTTCAGAAATCTGCCTCCGGACATCTTTGTACATTTCAGACGATTTGTAAGAATTGATGAGAATAGTAATAACTTCGTCAGTGGGAATCTTCCTTTCTGACCCCTCTTCAATATCCTGTGTCACAAAGAACAAAGATACAATCGCGTTTCTGATACTAAAAACCGGAAATGGATGAAAGAATTAGCATGAAACATGCATATGCATACCTCATCAAAATCCTTGTTTATAAGTTTCAAGAAATGGTCAGATGGATTCTGGAGAGTCGGGCAAGGGAAGCCATTCGCCGCAAAAAACTGCATCAAATCAGAAGATGAAAACCATTAATCCCATTTTAGATCCATCTTTCTAGATTGTGACCACTGACCAGTGCCGGCCCCGAGAATAGTCAAATTGCAGCTTGAACCTCGAAATGAGACAGAAGCAGTATAATCAGAATGAATGCTCACCTCATTTGCTGCATGAGCAGGGCCAAAATATATGGTTCTTCCTGCACACAAAAGACAGACATTCTGAAAAAGCCCGAAAACCTCAGAACTCGGCTGATGAATCGAAGCTATTATGGTCTTCCCCTCCCTCTGCCGTGCAATTCTGCTCATTACATAGTACGAAGCCGCGCTATCGAGCCCGCTTGTCGGTTCATCGAGAAACAGAAGCTTAGGGCGAGTAAGAATCTCAATGCAAATGCTGAGTCTTCTCTTTTGTCCGCCGCTAAGGCCCTTTACTCCCCATCCCCCAACTCTGGTGTTCGTTGCATCTTGCAATCCCATTTCTTTTATGATTGTTTCCGCCCTTGCGATCTTCTCCGATTTTGGCATGGAGCTTGGGAGCTGGAGCTGAGCTGAGTAGTATACTGATTCTCTTGCCGTTAGGGTTGTGATCAGAGCATCGTCTTGTTGCACGTAGGCCTGGTTTTGAATACCATGCATGTTAGGTTTTAAAATTTCAAATATTAAAGAAATGGAACGTATAATTTGGCATGTTCTTTTCGGTAGTCACATCAGCTCAATTGTCATTATCATTATTAATAGATATTAGATGGTATTGAGTTTGGTTTAATTCATTTAGGTTCAGTATGATTAAGAGAAAAAGATGAAAATTGATGTTATTTGGTCATGGAACGGGAGGAAATCACTGATTGAAGATTTTAGAGATCTATTCTAATTTAGGTGTGTTTGACAAGATTAAAAAATTGCTTAGTTTTCATAAGTTAATGGAGCAAATTAATATATGATATTCACTTTTAAATGAAATTCACGGTTTCATACTCAAGTTTTGACTTTTTTCTTAAAAGATACTCACATTTTTATTTATTTTCCGAAGATGTATTTTTCAATTGAAAGTGGTAACTATTCCGGTTTTGTTGAAATATCCTTTTTTGGGACATAAATGAAAAGGGCAGATACCTGTAAAAGACAAATTAGAAAATAGGGTAATAGATTGAAATTTTGATTAAAATGGATACCATTTGAAATAACCTTCTAAATTAATGTTTTATTTTTAGAAGTAAAAGACGTATTTTATAAGAAAAATATAAATAGATTTTCCTAAATTTTAAGATTAAATCAATTTTATTTATAAAAAGTACTCCACCAAACACACCAATATTCATTAAAAATATGGTAAAATCTTGGAAGCGACCGTCTTTCTATAGACATGTGGAAAGGTGGGGTTGAATTAAAATTATCAAAAGATAAAATGTTTTAATTTAAAATTTATTATACAATGTGTAGTAGCTATAAATTTATGATCCGATAAATGCAACCCAAAGTATTTAGGGATATATACCAATATAACCCTACCTACTTGACATAAGTGCCAATATAACCCTCAAATAATTTTTAGTGCAAAAATAACCCAACTAGTTAATGTAAGTGCCAATATAACCCTCAGACTCCATTTCTGGCTTTGACTTCCATTTTCCGGCATTAAGTGTATGTAAAATGTCCAAAATACCCTTGGTGTTAAATTATGAATTTGAGTTCGCCGGACCGCTGCCGGACCATTGATAGGGTTATATCAGCACATTCTTAAAACTTATAGGGTTATGTCAGCACATTCTAACTTATAGAGTCATATCCACACATTCGTAAATGGGTAAAATTAGTTTTTCCATGGAATCCGGCCTTCAGATGTCGGAAAAGGTTATATTGGCACTTACATCAGCTAGGTAGGGTTATATCTGCACTTTTAGTTATCAAAAAGTTATATTGACACTTATGTCAACTAGGTAGGATTATAAAAACATTTTTTTTCAAAATTTTATTGGATTTATTTTAATTTATAGTTTAAAACTTAATTTTTTCTTAATTTATGAAAAGACTGTTCTTTCAAAATACGGATTCCAAAACTATAACAATAATTCCTACATAACAATAATTCATATAGTCTGGGTGATTAGTTTTTGTATGAATGGAAGAGTCCAATTTTTGAAAAGGTGAATGTGACATTAATGAATAGTATTTCGGAAAATGGATAAGTATCTGCCATTTTGTGACGTCCACAAATTATCGACCACAAATGTTGTTCCAGTGACCCAGTAGTACTAGGGAATTTAATACGTGTAATTCAATGGGACGATGAATTAATAAATAAAAAAAAGACGATGAATAGTCAATTTCAAATTTATGTCTTACTGATGTTCCGTATGCTAGTGGTTGTTGCCTTCCATTGATTAGAATTTCACCGCTTTGTCTTGTGTTGGGGCCCACCATTCCTATAATAATATATAAAACAATCATAATCACAAAAAATTAAACTAAACAACAGAATTAAGGTAGATAAGCCAAGTTATTTAAGTATATATATGCAGGCGAATGGCGGTGAAAATTGAAGAAGTGGTGAATTGCCATAAAAGTTTGATATGATTTTGATCATAACTTTTATATTTGGAGTCAGAATCAGACAAGGCCGGATGCGTTTGAACCGTCTCAACGAGTAGACCAAAATCACGGCTACGCGGTGAACTGGGATCTTTTTGGACATTTGAGATCTTTTAAGACCTCAAAATGCCAATTTATATTTTTGAGTGCTTTTCAGTTTTCATTTTATTTCAAAATTAATTCCGAATTTCCTTTTTTTTAATATCATTCTATGATTTCATTATAGTATTTAAATATCTCTTGTATTATTCCGAGATTTTATTTTCATAATAATATTTTTCGAGAATATTTTCTCTCTGGTGGATATCAAAATCATAATCTTGCGTTTGTGCTTGTAACCCTTAATTGTTCTTTAAAATTCTTGCTTGTGGATTTCTTTGATATTCAATATATTTGAGGTTTTGTTTGACTCAGGTTATCCACTTTTATATACTTTTTGTAGTACGTATGCACTAAAAAACAGAACAAGAGAAAGGATATGTACGAATAGAGCTGTCAATTCGGTTATTCGGGTCAGGTTCGGGTTCGGGTCAAACGGGTTCGGGTTGAAACGGGTCGAAATCTGTTGGTCGGGTCGGGTCGGGTCGAAACGGGTCGGGTTGAAACGGGTCGAAGTCTGTTGGTCGGGTCGGGTCGGATTGAAACGGGTCGGGTTGAAATGGGTCGAAGTTTGTTTGTTGGGTCGGGTCGGGTTGAAACATGTCGAGATTTGTTTGTTGGGTTGGTTGGGTCGGGTTGGGTTGGAAAGTGTCGAAATATGTTTGTCGGGTTGGATTAGAAAGAAAGTTAGAATAGGAAAGAAGGTAGAATATGAAAGAAAATGGTTTTGAAAAATGGGTTACGAGCTACTCTAGAACATGTACTAGTGTTTTCTAACATTTCACAAAAAAATTATTTATTCAATATTTCTATATGTATGCAAGAATAACAAAAATCATGTATTTTGAAGCAATGGATTATGAGGCAACACAATTTTGATCCACAATGTCATTTTTCAGAATGTAAAAGTTAAGTTCAAAACCATACCGAACCTTTATCAGGTCAGAATCGGGTTTTGGGTTGAGTTCGGTTCGTGTCGGGTTCGGGTTCGGATCGGGTCAATATTTTGCGGGTCAGGATCGGGTTCGGGTTGAGTTCAGTTCGGGTCGGGTTCGGGTCAATATTTTGAGGGTCAGGATCGGGTTCGGATTGAGTTTGGTTCGGGTCGGGTTCGGGTCAATATTTTGCAGGTCAGGATCGGGTTCGGGTTGAGTTCGGTCGGGTCAGAGATTCGGGTCAGAGATTGACAGCTCTACTGGTGAGGGATGGGTGAGAGAGTAGGTTAGGTTTTGAGTAGTTTTTAATTATTTCAAGGGTAATGTGGTCTTATGATGTGTAGACAATTTCTAAATATGTAAAGCGTGCAGATAGGGAGTATATTGAGTCTGTCAAACCACCGTGGACACTACCAGACACAAACAAAAACTGACATGTAAATACATTATTCAGTGTAGTAACATCCGCCTAACATGTTTTGAAATTGGCCGTCATAAAAGATGCGTATAATCATAGCTAGGTGAGGTGCATAAACACTTGGGGAAAATAATCCATGCATATACTAATTAGCTGGATAGCACAATAATAAGAGGATTGAACGGATGGGATTCAAATTGGATTTCACGATCAAATATACTGATGCTTTGAGTTGTGGACACATTGATTGAACTTCTCTGGTGTTTTGAAGGGTTGTAACTTGGATAGTGTCTTCTTTTGACAGCAAATGGCATCTTGTATTATATACTCCATTAGCATTGAGGTGAATATGATGCACGAGTAGCATCATCGTGATCATCAGAAAAAGGGGGGAAAATCAGATTCCATTCTTTCATAAAATAAATGATGGAACCAATTCAGGATCATACATTCAACTGGACATGGACCAAGATACGAGCCCAACATACTAAAATGTCATTTCATAAGACGGCCAACCGATGAATCTCACCAAAAAGTTTCGAGCTACTTTTAAGAAATACTTTCCCTACAAGTAATCCGGTTCCATGATTACCGGGGAGATTATCATAAATAATTTTTATTTTATATTAAAAACAACGCCTATCATGCCAAGAAATTTTCAAGTCTATAAACACAAGTTAAAAGTCTCATTCTATGGAAAGAAATCGAGATCCAATTTACACATGATTACCTTCCAAAAACTGTCACTGACTTGAACATTATATCTACAATGGGAGACATCCCCACCTTTCACAGGTCCTGACGAAGTCCAAGTTCAAATTTTAAGGAAGATCTTGATCTACTTAACAGTATCCATGTTAGGGTTTCATCAAGGGGCACCAACTGTGGGGACATATAATCACAGTACGTTCTTTCGCAACACTCACAGAGTAATCATGATGGAGAACCAAGAAACCGCCATCAACAACGACAATATCCTCGAAAATCAACCACAGCCAGGAAGATTCTAGTCAAACAACCTCTAGTCAATCACGGACCTAGCACATATAGGGTGTAACATCAACCACCATCAATTGGGCAAACCCTTGGTGAACAGTCATGAGGCCCTGCCCAAAACCCAGCTCAACAACTAGGAAGACAATCCACTGCCAGGGATCAAGATGGATCATTCAACGAACTTGGAAATTAGATATTCCTCAGAGGAGAAAACCAACAACGTCCTATTCGAGGCAAGACCCAAGGGTCATCGTTCTGATCACTCCAGGATGTGAGGTCGTCAATGACGGGAACAACAAAAATCAGCAAACCCTATTTGATCAATCTGAGACACCAAGGGATGTCGTTGCTCAAACCACTCTGACTTGGTTTATCAAACCCTACTTAATGGTGTTCTCCCTGCTAGGTCTTCCCACAGTATTCAAAGTCAAATATTCAATATCATACACAATCTTATCACTCTTCTCTTGGTTTATCAAATTGTTTTCAAACAACAATCCATGATCATCAATTCCACAATCAGTAACTAAGATATCCTCATCTTCATTGGACAATGAAATATGCTTGACATGTCTAAACTTACACACAAGACCTGGACCAAACTTTTCTCCGCATTTATAACACAAGTGAGTGTCTCTTCTATACTTAAACTCCTGCGGAGTAATGCGAGTAAATTTTTCCTTATTATCATTCTTTAACCCATTCGAACCCTGCCAATGACCTTTATTATTCAAAGGTCTATTCACAGCAATGTTATGCCCAGTTACTAGTGTTTTACCCCTCCTAGACATCAAATCCAGGTTCAATTCTTATAACAAAGCAATTTCAACCGCTTCAACTCATCTTTTAAACTGCTAATAAAACTCTAAATAAAGCAGGATTCAGGTATCGTAGGGTCTTTGCATAGCACCATCGTTTTGAGCTCCTCAAATGCTTCTGGATATCTCCTCACGCTGGTCCTTTGATAAAGCTTATTGAATTCCTCAAAAGCGTCTCTACCACCAACATCTGGGAACCTCATGATCAATGCATCACAGAATTCCTTCCAGCTCAATTTCCCCTACATCGCTTTAATCCCCTGAAACCAAATTTCCCATCTCCCTTCCAAATAGATCTCGATTGATTATACTCTTTGAGGATAAAAAATCTGGAAGTAATTGAAAAACTTCTCACATTTTTGGTTAAAATCATTTGGTTTCTCTCCCAAAAAAATGATGACAGCTCCACCCTAGGATGAAAATTTCCTGAACTTTTTTCGATCTTGTCTCTCCATCCCTCTTGCACAACTTCCGGTTGATAATTCTTCTTTGCGGTCTCCGGTTGAGACATCACTTTAGGATTGAGCACAATTGGTGAGATCTGAGCTATCCTGGGTGTTTGGCTATGATTGTTTTGTACTTTCACCAGCATCGTCTCATCGTCTCCCTTGTTTCTCCAGCCGTCTTCTCCATTGAGTGCTCCTTTGATTTGTTGGTCTCAGCTTCATAATATTTCCCTCCCTTATTAACATTCTTCATCGTCTCTATCATCCGCTCCCAATGTTAGCTCAGATCTGCTTTGAGCTGCACCTGGAACTTGGATAGTATTTCCTCCACCAAAATATTGACTCGAGCGTTCATAGCTTCCATCGATTTATTCAATTTCGCATTATTTTCCTCCAATTTGTCCAAAAAATTCTTTGTTTGATCCTCCACATCTCGTGAAAGATCCGTAACAAGATATTCCAAGTCCTTCACGTGATTTTCCAAAACTCGCATGCGTGTGCTATCCGCCATCACAACCAGGGATTGAGCTGCTCTGATACAACTTGTAACGAATCCAAAGAACAAATGAAGACTGAATTGGTAACTTTATTGAAGAACACAAAAACTCTGATGAGAAAATAGAAGAATTTGGGGATGAGCATCAGAAAAATTTGATCTGTAAATCTACAAACTAACAAATGTTCAATCTATTCTCTAAACCGTGATCTTATAGCTAATCTGTAACTAATTCTCTAACATTATGACAACCAACATGAAAAACTGGTTTTACCGTTTTAACTTAACCAGCTATCCTATGTTCCAACATAGTCTAACTTAACCAAGTATGTAAAGTAAATAATGCACGAGACACATAACTTGGTTACGAAGTTTGGTGAAATCCACCTACATCTGCGGGGTCTGGCCTAGTTCAGAAAAAATCCACTAATCAGAGATATAGTACAAAGTACACCATACAACTATACTTATCTTTTAATTACAACCTGTGAATTTTGCAAGTTCCCCTTGCTACGGATCCGCCTTGATCAGACTCCCTCTGACCTCGAAAATCATCGACGATGGATCTCCTCCTCCCAAGGAATTAAGGTATACAACTTTGAACTTGATCAACAAGTCACATATGTCGGAATTGCTCCATAATTATCTCCATAATATTCATATTCCTTATCTGCTTTTGAAGCATATCCAAATTCCATAAATAAAGGAATTTTCCTTATCTCAACTATCACATAATATTCCATTAATTCAATTCCATAAATATAGGAATTTTCCATAAAACCATAATGCTTCCATACTGCTGAAACAAATATTGCATAATCTCCAAGTTTCCATAAA